>CM074301.1:1720000-1880000 GCA_037194245.1 Opsariichthys bidens | reverse complement strand
GCACTTATACAAACATTTCCAGCAGTTCTTGTCAATGTTTATGTATGCGTGTATGTATTTCCCCCCCCCCCCCCCCCCCCTATAGTCCATTATCTGCACTGCTGTGTTAAACACTAAACTGATGATTCTTTCATGTTCAAGTGCCTGAAATCTATTTTACAGATATGTATTTTTGAATAAATTCTTTTGAAGAAATTTCAAAATTTCTTTATTTACATTAAAAATATATATAATAATAATAATAATAATAATAAATAATTTACCCTCAGGTCAATTTACCCAGCATGTGTGATTTCAATTCTTCTGTGGAAGACAAAAAAAAGTCTTTTTGTCATTTTTCAAAATGTTCCGCAGAAGAATGATCTAAACACCCAGTCGTATCCCAATACAGGGGTTTTCCAAAGGGTGCGCCCAGGGGGCTACAGTGAAAAACAAATAATGAGTTCAAAATAAATAGATTAAAATGAATAATGAAAGATTTAACTAAATAAAACATAGATTAAAATACAACTCTGATAAAAAAATAAGTGAACATAATTATTAGATTATAATAAAAAAATGATATTAATCAACAAATCAAATAAATGAATTATAATGAATTAAAATGAATTATAAAAGCTAAAATAATACAGAGTATGGTACAGTAAGTATTAAAAGCATAATACTGCCATTCAAATTTTTAGAATGGGGGTTCCTGCATGAGAATGATCATAAATAGGGTGTTTGTGGTATCTAAAAGATTGAAAACCTCTGTCCCAATCAGTGTTGGGGTTAACGCATTACGAGTAACATGACAGTTTTTGTAGTTCTGGACTAAATGTGAACTCATCTCACACAAAAACATTCAGTATTCCTCAAAATGAAATGCAATCACAGAATTTTAGGGAAATCTGTAATAATTAACTATATTAAATTACACAAATATACTTGATGTATTTGATCTCACTTTATTAACCTTTGGGTCTTTGCTGCTGACCTTCAATGATCTAATTCAGCCATACTAATAAGAAAAAAAATGACTTTAGATTAGATTTAGAAATAAGATTAGAAATAAGAGCGTTGAACTTCCTTCTCCTATATCTTATTCCTCTTTAATACAGAATGGCAGCGATTCAGCGATTGGGCGATTCCACCTAAATGTAGGACTGAACGTTATCTTAAGTCATTCCTGCCTGCTGTCATCAGGCTTTATAATGTGCAATAATATTTATTTCTTTTTGCTTTATGATCACTGGGCAGAACATGTTGCTGCTATTTGTCTGTATACTATTTTTTATATTATAGCATAGGGTATAGATAGTTTTTAACTTGTATATTAGAGGGTATTGTATGTTTGATTGCAAGTTTTGTTGTTTGTTTTAGATAGATCATTGGTTGTTTGTTTGTCTGCAAGGACTATGCGATTGCTGCCACTATAACTAATTCAATTTCCTGCAAGGGATTAATAAAGTATCTAGCACATCTGAAAGGTTTGTTTGAGCTGCACCCTCTACTGTACAGGCGTAAATATGCATTTCATTCAGCCTGAGGCTTATTCATTTAACTTCTGGTGTGAACAGGCCTTAACATTTGCCAAAAATATAACTTTTTGTTGTTATTTTAAAAAACAAAACAAGCAAGCCCAGCCCAGGTGAGAAAAAGTAACGCAAAAGTAATGTAAAGTACTAATTTTTATAAAAAGTAATGCAATTGCTTACTTTTTTAGGGAATAACGCAATATTGTAATGCATTACTTTTAAAAGTAACCTTCGCCAATGCTGGTCTCAATACACACTGTAAAGTTTTTTTTAGCAACAAGGAAAGGTTGGACACACAAGGTTGTAACATCTATAAAATGCTAAAGGAAATTTTCTTCATTCCCAGAATATGGCTTTTACATAGAATGTTGACCTTTAAAGACACAGCACCCATACTGTGAAAAAAAGAAAAGAAAAAAGAAACGATGTGTTGGAATGAGAGGAGTGAGTCTTGTGAGTGTATGTTCGTCTCTGAAGACTGACCTCAGTGCGGTTATCTCTATTTAAAGTGGCTCCTCTAAGGGGTAGATGGCGGTCTTCGAAGTTCTTTCCTCAAATAGAAGAATCACTCTTGGCCTATATGGAACAGCACAAACTGGTATTACAAACAGATAAAGCATAGCTACTCATATGACTTGCTGGCAGTAGACAAGAACACAGTGGCACTATTATAAAATAACTGAGTTCACATCATAATATTGCCTCATGTGGTTCGCACAAAATAAAATAGCCAGTCAACCCCAAATATTCCTGTAAAATGCAGTAACTTTTTTAAAATCCATTTAGTTATTTCTCTACATAGTTTCAGAAGGCTTACTACTACTACTACGAAGATGATCTGTGTATTATGTGGTGTGCGTAATCTGTAAATACTAACTCTTCTAATATTCTTCTAAAATTATACCCCTTTTTAATGAATGATTTGATTTTATAAATAGTTTCCTGTTGATTCAAAGGGGCAAACTATTATTTTTTATATTTATATATTTTTTTCAATTAACGTTTTTTAAAAAAGCAAACTGTTTTTTTATTATTCATTTAGTTTTAGTTAACTATTATAACCAGGGTTGGGGAGTTACGAAATACAAGTAACTTAGTTACGTATTTAAAATACAAAATTTGAGTAAGTGTATTTCATTACAGTTACATTTTAAATGGGTGGTAATCAGATTACAGTTACATCTGAAAAGTGTTTTAGATTACCAAAGTGATTACTTTGAATTTTAATGTCATTTAAACAGCGATTGGTGATTCTCTGACTCTGACCGTCTGAAAAAGCGGAGTTAAGTTTCGTGTTTTCCACTGTTTTCATGTTTTGTGAGTCATTTTATAATTGTAAAAAAGGTCTCTGCAACTTTTTCTCACAATTAGTTTCCCCCCTCACAATTGTGAGTTTGCATTTCACAATTCTGACTTCTTTTTCTCAGAATTGCGAGATTTAAACTCACAATTGCAAGTTATAAAGTCAGAATTGGGAGATATAAACTTGCAATACTGACTTTTTTTTTTTTTTGCAATTGTGAATTTAGTATGTGAGTTTATATCTCACATTTCTGACATTATAACTCGCAATTGCAACTTTATATCACACAATTCTGAGGGAAAAAGTCAGAATTGTGAGATAAAAACTTGCAATGACCTTTTTTTGTGTTTGTTCCACACTTATTAGTATTCCAAAGTATTTACATTAAGTTACTAAACTTGAGTAATGTAACGAAATACGTTACAAATGACTTTTTAAAGCATGTATTTTGTAATCTGTAGTGAAATACATTTTAAAAGTAACTACCCAGCCCTGATTATAACCCTGGTTTATACATAAGACTGGTGAACCAATTTAAATATAACAAACAAATAAATAAAAGGACTGCGAGTACAACTTTTACTCTTTACATTAAAGAATCACATCCTCCCGTCCTTTCAGATTGGCAATCGCTCATTGGAAATGGGCTCTTTCAGTCACGAGATTTTGTGGTAGTTCCTGTGTCAGCCACTAGATGTCAGTGTAAGTCAGAACGCCCAGCGCTGAATGATAAAACACAATGCCTCAGAAATCATGCAGCTTTTTATGCAGACCGTTTGGATCATGCGACAGGGCACACGAATAAACCTCGAGGCCACTCTGTATGTGTGAGATGGAGCGTGTTTTCATGTTGTGAGTTTGAAGTTGTAGCTAAATCAGCCCAACTTATCAAACCACTCATTTTGATAGCTTTAATATCGATTAGGGCTCTAATAAACGTCAGCGAACTAAACACAACAACTGGTCAGTTTGTGCATTCTGCATCCATTTCTACCGGACAGGGTAAAGCACTATGACATTTGGTCAATTATTTCTTACATAATATAGCTTAAGATGATCATATTGGTAATGTTGACGAAGACACACATTGAGAAAATATGCATAAAGAAGATAATATCTCTCCCAGAACAACTGCTTTAAATCGAAATGACGTAATTCTGCAGTCATGTGGACTTTAAGTTCCTTACTTATTTATTTATTTATTTACTTTTTGGGATGAAACCCCCCTCGCTTTCTCTCTCACCCTCCCTCCGAGTCTCTCCTCTCTCATGAAGGAGTTTGTGTCCGTTGGTCATACATCCATATCGCATATACTGACTCAGAGCTCCATGTGTTTTAAGCCATACGGAAGCGGGAAATAAGCGAAAGTTTTGCGGATATTTGGCCAGGGTCGAGCAGTCTGGAGAGGTGCAGAAGATGTCCGGACACCGGGTTCAGTTCGCGGATCTTCCTTCAACCAGCGAGCGCAAAGGAAGCCCGAAAATAAGCAGTAAGATTTCGGAGTTTCTGTTTCCTCCGGCTATGCTTCAAAACCGAGTGTGCAGCTTAAGTGTTTTTGGGCAGCGGAGACGCCGAGCTCTTTACGCAAATGCTGTAATATGTGGTCAGAAAGGCAGTGTAGGTGGGCAGCACACTCTGGTTTTGACGCACAGCCTCAGAGTTTGAAGTTGGAGAAGAGTTGGGTAGGTTAAGCTGTGTCACATTGAACTCAAGTTGGAAATGCCATATCCTCAACTGTAGAATGCTGTAATGTATTGACAAATATTAAGGAGGATTAAATGATGCATTATGAAAAGAGGTCCAGTGGCTGCATGTTAAAGGGAAATGGTGAATAATATAAATGTAAACATTCAAAGTCTTGTTTTGCTACTCATTATTTACATTTTCATATCTTTGAATGTTGTGAACATTTGAAAGACTATTGATTTTCGGGGGAAATGAAACGTGACTTTTTAGTAATAGTTTGATATATTAAAGGGCCGACACATCTTAACCCACTCTTCTCTGCTGATTTTGATCTTTGCTGATGTAGCCCACACTTCCATTTCTGCTGAATGAAGCTTATCAGAAAACCTGAACAAAAGCAGCTGGTTCGCGTCTCATCACGGTCTCGTAACCTTTAAAACCCGAGCGAACATTTGAGTTATTCTTGCTTGTGTTGCTACATTTTCTGCTGTTGTAATTTCTGCTCTAATGCAAGACATTTGTCTATGACATTGTAGCTGAGAGAAAACAACCTTGCCGTGGATGTATGAAATGCTAGACTTTGTGCGTTAAATGTCACGACTAAAGTAGTGCAAATGAGATTCCTTTCATAACTTGGAGCCAAGCCTAAAGGATCCCCAAAGAATCAGATAAACCCTTGTATTATACGCAAGTGATTTGGTTAATTTCATCAAATTTAAGTTCATCCATTTGGATTATATTTGAGTTCTAGCTGATTCCTGTTTAATGCCATTAAAATGGTTCCAAATTATTATAGAGATTCCATTAGCAATCCTTTAGGATTCCGAGGACATTCCTTTAGAAATACTTAAAAACATGCATTTTAGGTGACTGGATTTAGACATTTTATTTATGATCTTGTCTGCAAAAATATCAGAAATTGAGTGCATTACATTAACCCAAACTATCCACTCTTCACGAAACTCTTTCACGGTGCCTGTCTGTTATTTGCTTCATGGCTGTTTCTAATCCGAACATGTGAAATTACTTTGAACGGCTTTGATGAGTCCTTTACTCTACAATCGAGTGCCTCCTGGACTATCAGATGTGATGACAGAAGAGAGAGTCAAGGTGGGGAGAGATATTAGAAAAGAGCAATTTAACAGCCCTAGAGCTGTAATATTATAAAGTTCTTGCTCATTCTCTCTCTTTCACTTTCTCTCTGAGTAAAAATCTCCCCACCTACTAGGTGAGAAGTAGCAGACTATTCAAGACTACTGAAGGACTGCAAGCTCCACTTAGTGAAATCCAGAGTGTTGTAAGGTTTCACTGTTTGGATCCCTTCCACTGATACACAATCTTAAGGACAGGAAGTGTTTGTCAGGGCCGCAGAGCTACTCAGCTAGAAGAAGCGGCTTGGAACACAGACATAAAGAGACTAGTGGGTCATTGAAGGTTTTGAGCCTTTTGGACACTGAAGTGAACTTCAGATTGAACTTATATTAGGTGCTAAACACTGTCCATCTCGTGTGAAAAGTAAAATGTTACCTTCATTCCAATTATTATTCCAACACAAAACACAAGTTTCAGTATTTGCCACGTCCACTCCTTGACATTTTTTTAGCCCCTTTCCTAATTTTTTCCGCTTTCTTTTGACCGGGCAATTTTTAATCAAAATGTCATGACTCAGTCTTCCGGTGAAACAGATTCCTCCAATCATTTAGTCTGCTTAAATTCATCCCCTTTCTTACAATCGACCTCAAGCTTGCATTCAGATCTGCTTTCATCCAGTCATCAACCAATGGATAAAACCTAGTTCCCTGCCCTACATTTTATTTTTCAATAATCCACTTGGATGTATGTCACAATACCGAGAAAAAAAAATCTGTTTCTCACTTCAGTTAAACAAGTACATTTGTCTTGTATGCAAAATGAGACAAACCTTTACTTTTTTTTTTTTTTAATATAAAACCTTTTTCAGCTCAAACAGCACAAAACGAACTGTTTTAGCCTTCGAGAAGTACCATGTTCAGTGTGCTAAAGCCAAAACTTATAACTTTGAGGACCAGTTATGCATCAGAAAAATGTGATATGATGTGGTTCAGCATTGCATCTTACTCAGGTTTCTACTTGTCATGGCTGGATGTGCAGACTCAGAGAGTATTGCTTAATCTGGAAAATTTTGAGGATTTAGCTGTCTGAATATGGACTGGGATGTCTAACAGAAAAAACAAAAAAACCCTGTCCTTGATCTGACTCTGTTTTCTGAGAGTTGTTGTGTCTCCTCGCCTGCACAGCAATCAGTGAGAGGGTGAGAAATGAAGAGGATGTTAGATTTCTTCACTATTATTTTAATAATATAGCTATTATTTTGCAGTCAAATAATTTTACCCCTTAAAGCTTGTCTTTGATAATCAAAATGACACATTTAAATGTTTTTCCTGTGAAAATCATTTATTTATGCCTTAAAATAACTTAATTGAATTAGTCCCAGCCCCCTACTTGGTCAATAGCAAGTATAATATTGGTTTAATTCAGCCATATACGTTTGATCCAGAAATTGAAGAACATATTATACAGTGCTAAGCACCCTCAAACGAAATCAGCGGTGAGCAATGGGGCCAATCACAGATATGTTTGTTGATCTCTTGAAAGCAGTGACCACTCAGGGGTGTTTAATGTAGTCAGAATGCACTTAGTGGTCAAAACAGGTTTTTTAGTGCTGGGTTCTGCACATTCGTGAATCCTCTCATTTGCTATTGGATATTGGAGCAAAAATAACATCTGCAAAGTTATGATGCTCAAAGTTCAATGCAAAGGGGGATTTTTTATTTTAAATAATTCGCTACTACAACAAACGGCTGGTAGGGACTACAACGAGTTTCTTCCTGGGTTAAAATTGACCTAAATCCTGCCCCTGAGGCGCCATGTTGGGCGGCTTTAGAGAGGAGGTTGTAGTATAGAGGTGTTACCATGCCATCATTTTACGCCGGACTGCTTCATAAACGAGGGTCGATTTGCACAAAAGGTTAACTTGATGGCTCATGCTAGTCAATGAGTATATAAATTGAACAGCTAGTGGCTCAGATGCATTCTAAAAGTTGTAACTTCTTCCTGAGTTTCTCCATCAGTGTCCGACTCCGGCATGAACAATGTAAAGCTGAACTCCGTTACTGACAATCCTCATTTTGGCTGCGTGAGATTCTCCAGCTTTGTTGTTGCAGCTCATTTGCATTTAAAGGGACACACAGAAAAACGGCATGTTTTTGCTCACACCCAGAGGCAAATTTGACAAGCCATTAAACTTATATTATATCTTGTAAAATGGGAATTATAGGTCCCCTTTAACAAAGTCTAGACACAATGTAAATAAGAGATTCATTGTGCAATGTAGACAACTTCGTTGACCATAAAGGGGGCTTGGTGAGATCGCAAACTGAGATGAGTGACGCTTTTTCGATTAATTATAAAGTAAGCTGTTTTTGCTCACTTTCTAGGCATATATAATCAATAGAATTTGAATAAAAGCACATATTGTAATTGATATGATTAGCCTCTGGCTTGACTACATTATCAAACAGCTAATAATGTGTTGCTAATGTAACACAAACTATGTTCCCATTTGTCAGACAGCTGCCTTCTGAAAATCAGCATCCTTAGAATAAAGATAGGAAAATCCTATTCTATATTGTTGGGATTGGTTACAAGATTGTGATGGTAGGAGAGAGAGACGGTTTCAAACCGTGTTTTTGAGACTGTCTGTGGTACACTGCAGTCTACAGCAATTGTGTGGACTGATGTTTTTGTCTTAAAGCATATTAAAACACCTCACAAATATATAAACGTCATTAAAAACTTGATTTTCACCACAGGGGGTCTTTAAAATACATGCTGACTGGTTAAAGAAAATGCATTCCTTATTAAATAAGTTTGAAAAGCACTATCAATAAGAAATCAAAAACATTCGATGACAATCAACTCATCAAAGTGACTTCTAAATCTTCTAAATCTATTTTAAAGAGGTGGTTAGTGATTGGCTGATTGGTCATGACAGATACGCTGAAGGGTTTGAGGATCCCGTTCATGTAAATCTCTAATTGGATGCAGATGTCACGCATGGCCATATGATGCTCTCCTCAGCAAGGCTTTGAAGTGACTCTGGACTCGAAATACTTGAGGACTGGGTTTAATTTTCTGGCTCATCAGTTAAACCCAATACACAGAGAAAAACAGAAAGAGAGAGAGAGAGGTCCTAGAGGAATGCATGGCCGCATGTGTATGTGTGTGAAAGGGAGAAATGCAAGCTCAGGTACAGACACACATCCCTGGATGACAGGGCAGAAAATGCTGAATCTCCATGGTGACAGGGCAGTTGACATACCACGTGAGATTTGACACAGTGGAGAACTGCCAGACCTGACAAATCCCCCTGAGTGGCATTAGCTCAGCACATGTGTATGTGCGTTCTCTACTATATTCAATGCATGTCAAACACAAGTGCTGATTAGGACAGAAGGAGGGATTGAGATCGACGAGAGAGGGATTGAGGCAGAAAAAGGAACAGAAATATCAAAGGGAAGCTACAGGGAGAACAGAACATTCAGACCTGTAGAATAGCGCAGGCAGAAAAACTTTAATGGGAAGTAAATTGGGACTTTGCTTGAGTCTTGTTTTTTAGATTTTCTCCTACTAATCTCAGATGTTTCTCCAAAAAATGTCAGAAACTGCAATCAAATGGGAGATATTTCTGTAAATTCCAAGATTGAGCTTGTACTCTTACTTTAATTTATTGTAATTTATAATGTATGTATGTATATAAAATATACTGTGTGTGTGTGTGTGTGTGTTTGTACAGTGCTTAACAAGTTCATTAGACCACCTGTCAAATGTATTAGACCGCACAAATATTTTAGGAATCTGTCTAAAACTTGTTAAAAACTTAAGATCGGCCTCGAGAACAGCTTGAATTGTTGCTGGACTTGTTTTTATGCACTTTTTATGTCTCTATTGGGTAACACTTTATTTTACAGTGTCATTGTTACATATGTATTTACTATAATAATAACTAGAAATTATGCATAATTACATGCAATTAACCCTAAACCAAACCCTCATCCTAATCCTAACCCTATTGTAAGTACATGTAGTACTTAAATGTATAATTACACTGTAATACTGACACCTTAAAATAAAGCGTAACCCTCTATTGTTACTGACTTCCAAATAGTTTCGAAGTGTCGCTTTTGTTTAAAATTTTGTGCGATCTAGCTTTGAATCCGTTAAATCACAACAGCTATATTTTAGCATTGGAAACACAACTGTGACTAAAGAGCAAACGCATACTGGTGAGGATTACCCTTTATAGAAACATTAAAAAAAAATGATTTTGATAATCACCAATACTGTTAATTTAGGGCAGCTGTGGCACAAACCTGACATTGGGTTTATATAGTGAATTACAATAATATTCAGTATTTACAATAATATATTGTCAAT
The DNA here is from genome assembly GCA_037194245.1 of Opsariichthys bidens. Lineage (NCBI taxonomy): Eukaryota > Metazoa > Chordata > Actinopteri > Cypriniformes > Xenocyprididae > Opsariichthys > Opsariichthys bidens. Next base: position 1,870,019 of record CM074301.1, on the reverse strand, counting down.
GCAGATAGATAGATAGAACTTCTGAGCAATAACATTTTCATCTAAGATGGGTTTCTAGGTGGATTAGTGCGGGAATGACAACAACTTAGAAAGTCAGGGACTTATACACAACTGTTGACCTGAATCTCCAGCGTCATGCTGTGGGATGCCACCAATATTTAGATGCTAATGAAGCTACAGTCCTGGCCGGTATCAGGTTTCTCCAAACGGAATTGGGGAAAGAACTCCAAACAGGCTGTATACTTAACTGAATGTATAAACAATGCAAAGGGAGATTTATTTATTATTATTATTATTATTTTTTTTTTGGTAAATGATCCAAAATCAAGTTTTGAGCAAGTACATAACCAGCACTATCTCCTTACCTTAGCCCGATTCACAACGGTAAGCTTGTAATAACGTTTTCTAATAAGAGTGGTACTGGTGGGTTTCCGTAATTCGAGCATGTAGCCATTTGTATTTGCGTCATTAAGTCACATCTATTTACCTGAAGAAGGAGTACCAGCTAGTAGACTCTATGGCATTTGAGGATGCTGTTGGTGGCAGACCATTTATAGCCTTTTCTCACAGCAGCTGCAATAATTAAACTTATCATTTTGATGGCAGATTGTAATGCAAAAAATTCCAAATGACAACCATCAGTGACAACTGGTGTGGTGACTGACAGCAAACCTTATTTGCCAATGTTCAACCCACGTAAAGAGGATAATTCTGCAAATAACAGCAATTGCAGGTTTCAAACAGAGATGGCGACAAAGAGGCAAAACTTCCGGACTGTAGCTTTTATTAATTGAAAGACACAACCTCATGTTTTCATCGTTGCTTACATCAGCTTGGCTACATTATTGTATTAAAGTGGTAGCTAAAATAAATAAAAAAATGTGAAATTATTTTTTAAAGTAACAGGATAAAAATCTGAGACTAGATGAAACATAACTGGGTTGATGAAATGAGTGCCAAATACAGCGTTCTTAAACAGCTCACCCTTTTACTGCAGATTTAATTCACAAACGACTATAGTCGTGACCTAAATATGATTTTCATTTACAAAAATAAATGCTAAAATTCGGCATTAGTGACGAGGATCTCCCGTTTTCCCTCTCATTTTGAGTCACACTTGTGTATTTAGTGAATTGTTGACTGGAGACTCACTCTGACGGGATCATTTGAATCAATGACCTGAGAACAGATGCAGTCGGATCGGTCCAATTCTTTAATGAATTGTTCAGTATGATTTGCGAACCGATTCAACAGGTTAATTGAATCAGCTCGTTCCCGAATCAGACACCCATACCCCTGAAGCAATGATGAGTTCAGTTCAAAATAACGATGAACGGCATGTTTTTATGAAATGTAGTCGAGTAAAAAAGATGATATTATGATATTATAGTACTTTATTGCGCTTAACTTTCACGGTCTGAAAACAAATAAACAATGATTCACAAAGACTTTGATTGGCAATGAGAGTAGAACAGGGGCAGAAAATAAAAGGATAGTGTAGTGTGTGTTTGTGCAGCCTAAAGTGTGTTAGAGGTGATAAACCCGTCTGAGAGTGGCGTCTGATTGGCCTCTACAGTGTGGGATCATTCGTGTTAGAAACACTTTCACAGCATGGGCACCAACATTTTCCACTTATTCATGGAGATAAGCCTCCAGTGAGTGCGTGTGGAGGACACTATGTTCTCTTTGAGAATCCAGACACTTGTTATGTCAATATCACCCCCAGCAGGGGATAAACCTGTCCACAGACCAAATCTAACCTTTCACCTTTCAAACATCACCTCCGACTACCACAAGAAACTGGATATCCAAAATAACAACTACAAAAAAACCTTACTGTTATTCATGTTTATCGGTTTTTCTTGCTTCTTGTTTTCTATAATTGTTTGTTCCTAGCAGTTTTTCCAGCCCTCTTGGCCTCTAAATTATGTAAAGTGGCAATATTTTATGAAGTGTTTTTTTTTTGCTTTGATAAGTTGCTGAGATTGTCCCTGTGTATCATGTTGGTGTTAATGAGATGGAGGGAATGGGAGGACATGCATGACGAGCTCGGGAATCAGGAAGAAACAGAAAAAGAGAAGGGAAAAAACAAGCAGAAAGGGGGGGGGGGGGGGAAAGAAAATGGAAGACAAATTTAGTACATTTGAAGGTATTGTTACCTAAAAATGAAAATTCTCCACATGATTTCTTTCTCATGTGGAACACAAAATGAGATATTTTGAAGAATGTTCATGCTCCTCTTTTTCATAAAACAAAAGAGAATTAAAAATCTCTTTTGCACAAAAGTTTTATTTGAATACTATCTGTTATTATTGTTATTTAATATTTAGAATTAGATTTAGAATTACTACTTCAGCTTCAACTTATTTTATTTTGGTTATTTTATATTTATATTTTAATATTTTTTATTAATTTTTTTTTATAGTTATTTCAATGAATGAAAAAATATAATAGTTAACAGTAAAGTAAAGTATAGTAAAGTTTAATGGTTATAGTTACGAAAGTAATGAAAACAGAAGCCATATGGAGAACACTTATGGTGCTTTTTTTATTTTTTTTGACAGCATGAACATTCTTCAGAATATCACACACACAAACATAATAAACCATAACATAAAATCCAGGCCTGGTCCTCTCTCGTTCTTCACTGTTGTCATTCCCCTTTTATACTTCCGGAGCTCCTCCGGGAGAGATACGAGACCGGTGCAGCGCGCAGCTGACGCTCATCATCACTCGCGCCACCGACCTCTCGCCGTTCCCTCACGGCTCTCGCCACTCCCTGCTCGTCACACGGAAGTTCAAGCATGTTTGCTTAACAAGCGAGAACCAATGAGGTTCATTGTCTTGTGTTACGCAGCACATTTGAGCTTCCGCAAGAGGTTTGTTCTAGAGAGTCAAGCAGGTTTGGTTGAGCTTCTGTTCATGTTTGCTGATCAATGTTTATATGAGAAACAGATTTCAAAAGTCTTAGGGGTTTGCTACGACATGAGGATGTGTAATTAATTTTCATTTTTTGGGGTGAAATAACCCTTTAAGGACATACAAGTAAAAAAAGAAAGAACCCAGAAAAGCTTTGGAGGAGATACTTGTTGGTTTATATGTGAAGAACAGAAGGATTTCCTCTGTGTGAAATAATTGTATTCCCCAGACAACACTAGCAGCTGTTTTTGTGCAGATTTACTGCTCTGCTTGCAAGAGCTCTTAAGTTCCCCCATCTAAAATAACACCAGCACAGCAACCTCTACGGCTCTGCCTTGATGCAAATCATGAGCATTGTCTCAGGGAGTTCATTTCTGTTTCTCTCTTCTCATTCCTCTGGTCAGGAAGGTATGAATCACACTTTAAGTGAAACAGTGAATGAGAGGTTTCTATTTCCCTCTCTTTTTTTGCTGACATACCAAGGCACTTCTCACCGTGAGAAGTTTAGTTTTACTTCCCCGACCACAGAAATTTCCCTTGAATTTTACAGCATTAACGACAGACTAAACATTCTTATAAAACTGAGGCTTGAGGGGAGTGTAAATAAGCACATGCTCACATGCTCACACACACATTGAGACCCATGTGCTGAACAAATGCATAGATCAATGATGCTGCAAACAGATTACACCGCAGACTAAACACACTGCCATGATTCTAGAGTAGTTGCCAGGGTGTTGCTATGCTGTTGCTAGGGTGTTAAGAGTGCTTTTAGCTCGTTATATGGTTGCTAGGTGGTTACATCAGTCAAACCGACCCCTAATTATATTCTGGTTTCTGTTTCCATCTCGGAATTGAAAAAGTAAAAGAAATTGTGATTTTTTTCTCTCAATTCTCACAGTTTTTATTCTTACAATTGACCCTTCGCTAAGACCCGCCCACTTTAGTTACTTTTGCTATGTCCGACAAGCCATGCGCTCTCACGACACACAATCTGTTCTCGCTCAACGAAAAATACATCGCGGAACAAAGAGGACACTGACAACGCGACAGCGCAGGTTACTTTTGATATGAAACAAAGTTTCACATTTCAAATATTGTAATTTTTTAAAGAAGTTTAAGCAATAAATACCGTATAGTGGCTCTTTAATGTGTCGTGACGGATCGCTGTAGCTCCTCAGTTCAAGCGGCTCGTGAACCGATCATCTCCTCATACATATGGAATCAAATAAACATGAACGGACATCAGAAGGAATGTTGTTTCAACCAAGGAAAGATGTGAGTACACGCAATTTTTCAAATTCAAGTTCACCAACGTTAATCTACTAACTACTAACTGCTTTGTTCGACAAAATGGCAGATTCTGGGTTATGATTGGTCAGATCGCCTGTCAATCAAACTGCCGGCGAAGGGTCAGTTGGGAGCTTATATCAATTCTAACTTATTTTCTCGCTACTGCGAGGTTATATCTTACAATTTTGACTTATTTTCTCTCAATTGTGAGTTTATATGTCCCAATTTTGACTTTTTCTCTCGTAATTACGAGGTTATATCTTACAATTCTGACTTATTTTCTCGCAATTGCGAAGTTATATATCACAATTCTGACTTCCCTCAGAATTGGGGGATATAAAGTCACAATGGCAAGAAACAAAGCAACACTTATGAAATACTAACATTGTGAGATATAAGTTTACAGCTGCAAGGCATAAAGTTGCAACAAAAGTCACAGTTATAAAAAATAAAGTTGAAATCATAAGATATGAAGTCACATTGTGAAATGAAAAGTTGCAATCAAGAGAAACAAACTTGCAAGTACGGAATATAAAGTCACATTGGGAAATACAAAGTTGCAATTACAAAATATAGTCCCATTGCGAGACATAAAGTCTAATTGTAAGATATAAAGTCACACTGGAAGATACAAAGCAACTTCATATAGGATTCCATTGGTCAGTGTGATTTGGTTTAGCTGTAGTCTTAATCTTCCATTATCTGAATGAGGGCTTGATCCCATACACATTAACGCCCACAAACTTTGTGGCATACAAGAATATGGCAGAAGGGTTCCCATGTACCAGTATACCATGCATTATTCAGGGAGTACCTGTAACAGGAGAGACGCGACTCCAGACTGCTTGGTGTAGCAGATGGCACCTATTTTTCTCAACACAAGCCACTTGTGAGATGAAAGCAGGCACACTCACAATCATACACGTCACGGTCACAAGCCTGCATGAATATGTCACTCTGTACCCGTGTGTATTTCACTCCTCTGTAGCCATCCAGACTGTTCTGACAGCTGAGGAGATGAGAAGACAGGTCAAAATAGTATGGGAAGAGAAATAAATGTGTTGCGTTTCAGGGGTTCTTTGGTTACAGGTGTGAATCTTTTACCTAAAGTCTGTAATTTACTATTTACACATTAATTGTATAAACTAAATTACATTAGTAAGGGTGCTAGCAATGTCAAGCTAAGGGGTTTGATGCTAGGACAAACATCTTTTACAAATAAATGCTTTGTTCATAAAAAAAAAATTCTGAAAGAAACAATGTATCACACAAAAATATTAAGCAGTGGGATAAATGTATGTTGAAGTATTGTTCATTGTTATTGGATTAACCAATGTAGCTGACTGATGTTAACAAATGAAACTTTATTATAAAGTGTTCCCAAAATATTAAGTTTGTAATAAGAAGAAATATGTCTTGATCACCAAATCAGCATATTAGTGTCACGGAACGTGTAGATGACAGGCAGACACGGATTGACGATAAACGTACAGACTTTAATTCTGGAGAGAACAACATACACCACTTCTAACATAGACAATAACAGGAACTTAAATACACTGATGATTGGACAAGGACAGCTGACAAGACTTAACTAATTAGAAACACGGTGACTAGACAGAAATGAACTAAACAGGACATACATATTTACTAAAGACTAAAGTAATTGTAATAGTATTTCATTAATATTATTTACGTAATAACCCCTCGAAGAATCTGCAAAATGTTGATTATTTTAACAAAAAAAATAGGAGTGAAGATACAAAATGCATGTTAATTTTTTAATTGGTACTGTCCTGCGTAAGATACATATAGTCCACAAGACAAAAAAAATAAATAAAATAAAAATAGCGGAATGTATAAAAATGTCCCCTTGACTCTTAATACTGTGTGTTATTACCTGGATGATCCACGGCTGTTTTTGTTAGTGTGTTTGTTTGTGAGTCCCTTGTTTGTCTTGAGCATATGATATTTAAACATAAGAACATTTTTACATCTTCATCTAGTTCAAAAGTTTTCATCCCCCTTGCATTGTGTTTCCTTCTGGAGCATCAGTGATTGCTCGAAGCTTTTTTAATACTAATGCGTTTTTAATCCTTATGAGTCCCTGCAAAGGGCTTCACAAACTTATTTCATAAACAAACTCGGTAGGTTCATCAGTACTTTTTTTAGAGAGCACTTTAGGCTGGTAAGAGTGATAGAAAGCTCTTGTAGTTCCTCTCTTGCAGACATGTTGATGCACAGACACTCAGCTGTTAAATAAATATGGAGAAAGGCAGCCAGCAGGGTGGGTCGGATTTTTACACATTCCTCTGGGGAACCAAAACTACCCGCGGAGGTCTAACCACTAGATTTATTAGTTTCATTCCAATTCTCTACCTCAAATCCACTTTACAAGGGAGTTGCTCTCAGTCTTTCTGAATTTTATTCAGAAAATGCCATGAGAAAAAGTCTTCACAAAGATCTGGTACATGTCTGCCCAGTTTTTCCATTGACACTGGTGGAGAGTTTCAGACCACATGGCAGCTTGTGTTTGACCAGTGCAAGCACGTCTTTCTTATACAGAGAGGAAATGAATTGGTATAAATAAATGGTCAGTCAGCTTTTTGGAAAGACTAATTTGTCAATTTGTACCATTCCAACAACAGACAAGCATCTTTTTCTGCTTGGGTATGTAGTTTATTATTGAGACAATTCATTTTCCCTTTCTGAGTGACCGTAATATGATTGATTCCGTCTACATAATCTCAACTCAGCTAGAAGACTCGTGCTCACAAACCATTTAGGGGTTATGTTGTTTGTATTATATTCTGTTATTTTTTCCTGTCCTACAAATCACCAAATTACCTTACATACAATTTCAATTCTTTTCAACTCTGAGTCCTTCATTGCTCATGTATTTTGTGTGTTATATGTATTTAATATGTATTTTTATTTAGAATCTACAGACCCTTTATTCATTAGTGTAGGATTGAAGTGGTGCATGTTACATGGTATGAGTATTAACACTTAATATTTGTCATGATTTAAAGGGGCAGTTATTCACCCTCATGTCATTCTTTTGATCCAATGTAACAAACCAACTCCAGGCAAGTTGAAGTGAACCCAAGCACAGTTTTATTGAAAACAAAAGACTTGACAAAATGAGACTTGGCTTGACTTGAAACAACATTAACTCAACAACAATGGGTTACAAAAACAAAGACACCGGAGCAATGCAACAAGAGGGCTATTTATACAAAGAGACGAATGAGGTAACAAGACACACCTGAGAACAATGAGACAAAAAAAAGAATAACTGAGAAACCACAATACTAATTCAACCAATGAAAATATTTCACATTCACTGGCACATGGCAAGATCACATGAGGAGTAAGGGAATCACATGACAACAGGAAGCACTTACCAAACATGAAACAAAGCAATGAAACCCGAACCTTAAAATAAAACATGAAGCGTGAACATGAAACATAAAACCAAAACAAAACAGGTCTAAATAATTCTTTCACAGATCGTAATGATCTTGGTCCTCCAGTTCAACTCACTGATTCAATCCATGGGAAAATTATCGATAAAGTTTAATCAATAAAACAATCCAATAGCTTCATTTGAATCTGTTTCTCACACAAAGCTATAATTTGATTTCTGAAGACTTACAGAGTAATACGGGCTACTTTTATGATTCTTTATTGGTGCTTTCGTGTCCTTTTGAAGCTTGATAGCCTCAGTTCTCATTTACTTTCAATATATTGAAAAGAGAACCAGAAAATTCTTCAAATATTTAACTCATATCGGTTTGGAAAGATATGATGGTGAGTAAATAATGACAGACTCTCATTTTTGGGGTGAACTATTCCTTTTAATTCGGAGCAGCTCAGATAATAAACCACATTTCAGCATGATGGCAGCACAGAGAAAGGTGAGTTGAACCTTGCGTTAAGATATGCAAATCCTCGAGGTTTAGAATGGTTATTTGTGTGTGTGTGTGTGTGCGTGTGTGTGTGCGCATCCACGTTATCATATATGTTTGTGCCAGTATTGTCATCTATTCTAATCCCATTTTGCCCAGACATTAAATCACAGGGTGCCGGCATTGTAGATGAATAAACACTAGACTGCATCTATAAGACATTAATGAGAGAATTGCTTTGATGGCTTTTTTGCAACACAATCATGTGCGTGCATGTACACTCAAACAGACCAAAACAAAGTCAGTGAGGAGGTTTATTAAAACCATTTCTCAGAACCCTCAATACTATTGGCACAGGGTTCAGTGTTATTTCATGAGGCTTTAAAGAGGAGCTTTTGGTTCATTTTGTCTGCAAGCACACCCATGTGAATCTAAGGACAGCCGGCCCTGCAGGGTGTTTGGAGGGTAGAAGAGGGTGTCAGACCCAGTGATGCGAGAGTAAGACTGATGCCAGTGTGAACACTCCATTACAAACCATGCAGTGCATATGTGTGTCTGAAAACAAATTCAAACACAGTGACCTCTAACTAAGTGATATAGAGAGATGTAGCGTAAACTTCTTGTGTTACAGAAGTGATCTATGAGAATGGTTTGTTCTTTCAAACTAATAATGTGTCAGAGATGTGGCCTGCGCGTTTGGACCTGTTGCATGGTGATGCGATCTGAGTTCACATCCTGCTTTTGTCATTTCCCAATCTCTTTTAAATTAAAAAGAGAGCGTCTTCTTTGACCTTTAGTACAATGCATCTGATTCTGTACAGATTTCTTGATAGAATTTGATTCTATCTATCTATCTATCTATAGGAAAGCGAAATCATTTTCAACAGTTGGCAGAAAGCTGGGCTCAGGAGAAACAGATGGTGTTTAGTGTTCAGTTCTTCTGGGTCCTGTTATTGGGTCTTGTCCGAACAGGAAGACATGGCCTTAATGTCCTCCATCCAGCTGTGAAGTCATTGTACTGGTGTTACTCTTTCTCTCCGTCTCTTTTTAATTCATGCCTGCTATTCTTCTGTTGTTCTTTCCTCTGACTCTTACACTCAGCATGTCTCTTGACCTTCTCTATAGATCATGTTTATTCTTCATCCATCACTCTTATTGACTGTCTCTTGCTGTACAGTATCTCTTTCTTCTGTTTTTTCTCTCTCACCTGGAAAGCCTCTTTGCACCTTCTCATCTTCTCTCTCTTTTATTCAGTATTCTCTCTCTCATTCTCTCTTATTCATCCTCTCTCAGTCAGATTCAGTTGGATTTTTATTGACATGCTTATTTTAAATACAATATTGCCAAAGCAATAAAAGAAAAAAAAAAAATGCCGGCAATGATAAAAATATAAAATCATAGTCATATAAAATACAATACGATGAAGAGATATTTTCTACTTTCTATTCTGACCCCCTATATATATATATAATATATATATACACACACCTAGTTGTGTCAGGAATATGCGAATATTCCCTTAATAGCTTATAAAACTCTTTTAGCTGTCCTTTTTAGTGTTTCTATTTTCACTTTTTATTTAATCTCCATGTCAATGTACTATATTGATGTCAAAATCTAACATTACTATTGTTAAAACATTGTACCGTTGCATCCATTGTATAGACATTTGTAAAAATTTCTTCTTTTATGTTCCACATCAGAAAATACAATTTTGGAATGACACGAGGGTGATTAAATAATTTTCTTATAGTAACTTGGTTCTGATGGCCAGTTATATCGTATGTTGTATTCTGTTCTGTTTAAATTAGTTACAGGTATGTGTTTATTTATAGGATGGAGGACATACTTGTGGTTTGTAACCTGTGTGAGTCCTGAGGAAGAAATGTACATCATACGATCATACGAACCCGTTGAAGATATAAAAAAAATGTGACCACTTTAATTCAAATCTTCCCATTGAGAGGAAGTTTTCTGCAGAACTTCTTCATGACTTTGAGAGACATTCTAATGCATTCCAAGACCCTCCATTGATTTTTATGACTATTTCTCTGGAACTCATTGCTCAGATTTGGGCAGTTCATTGTCCTGAGAATTGTAGATAGGATGTGGTGGAGAACGCGGGAAGTCTTTGAAGTTGAAATGAGGAATTTGATGAGGATCTAATGAAGTGATGGTTAATTCAATGCCTCAGTTAGGGAAAGAGGCCAACAATGTCTTTCACCTGCTACCTCTTTCACTCTGTCTTTCTTTTCACCCTGTTCTCCATCTCTTTACTTTTTTTTTTAACACACTCTCTCTCGCCCTCTCTCTCTCCATATTATCTCATTCCTCCTGTGAGATTTCAGCAGTTCATTTAAGCCCTCTCTAGCCAGATGTATAATCATTCCTATTGGCTTTCAATAGGTTTTACAAGGAACATTTTGAGTAAATACAGCACAAGAAAGTCTCTATGAGGGTTCTGCTGACACACGTGCCACAGAGGTCAGACTGGGTGTGTTTATGTCAGAGCGAAGGCAGAAACACATGTGTACACACGTACATGACATGCCATTCAGTCAAATAGAGAAAAGTGGGCCAAGCTTTGTGACCTTTTAATTCCAAGCTAAAGCAAAGGACCAATCAGAAACATGTGTGATTCTTCTTCTTTTTTTCTAAAGACCAAAGAGCATCTAAGACTAGGGATGTGTCATGATGAAGTTATCAACTAGTTATCCAGCAATTAAATGCAAGCCATAATGGATGTTAAATACCAGGTGCTTTTAGGTTTTCATGTCCATGGAAAATTTGATAAGAAAATTATTTTACAAAAAACATATTTTTAGGGCTGCCAACACATTAAGTTAATGTGTTATCGATATTATTAATAAATAAATATATTTATCATATCGATATTTTTATTAACATATTTCTATTTATAATACTTAATTAATTTTTAAACAATAATGTTTATTAATATTTATTGAGCTTTACATATCAATATGAATTGAATTGAAAATGGTTTTCTGCAGAAAGAAAATATTCTTCAGATAATAATTTTTCATTTAACTCTTAAGGGGCTTAAAATATTAAGGGGCCTCAAGATGACTTCAAATGACATTAAAGTAAGCTAAAAGTACTAGTCAAGATTTCTTTTATTATTATTATTATTATTATTTTCTATGAAGAATCAAGATTCCCACAGTCTTGAAAAAACTCTATATGAGGTGGCCTCATTTTAAAAGTGTGATTTGTAGACTTGGAAAATGATGTAAATTAATAAAATCTTAAAAATTTGTGCAATTTTATAATGGATATACATGTCTAGTTATGCCAAACATTAAAATAGTTTTTGTAGAAATAATGAATAAAAATACTTTTTACATTTTTTTTTAGCCAGTAAATTATAAACAACTGGCAAAGTCACCGGGCCTTTGAATATTGTTGTGGACAATGAACCACTGTTTTAGTACATATATAGTAGAACCACTTATTTAGGGGTGGTGTGGATTCAAACAAGATGCAGGTCTGTTTCCTGCCTGTGTAATTTCAATCCTGAACATTGTAAAAGGCTAGGTCAGGAGCTTTCTGTGTTGCAAGTCCAGAAACTCTTAGGTCTCATGGCTGCAGCAGTTATTCCTTTGGATCTGCTCAACATGAGTCATTCACCGAAGGTTATGTGCTCTACAATTGTGGAAGAAGCCAGAATTTCTCAACAGAGGTCTGGCTTTGGGGGTGTGTTGCTATTACAACGCTCTCATGACAGACACTTCTCTCAAGGAATGGGGTGGTGCAGTTCTTGATGGCCACCCGGGTAGTGGACGGTGGGGGGACCCGCACCTCTCCTGGTACATAAATTGTCGCAAGATGAGGGCAGTTTTTCTAGCTTTGAAACACTTCCTTCCACATTAGAAGGGATACCACACAGATAACACTCTTATATCAATCACCGGATCGCACCTTCTGTTCGGGCTGGTGCAGCAGATCCTGTCCTAGGGGACCTAGTTTCGCTTCTGGACTGCCCATGGGAGATCCCAATCCATAGAGATCTTTTCTCTCAAGTGAGATGGGCTGTATTTTATTGCCCGCCAAGAGATATGGAGACTATAGGTCTGTCCCCTGAGGGGAACCAGCTCATACGTAGATTCTGGTCGATTGGCAGAGAATTCTTAATGCTAGAGCTCCTTCTTCCAAAAAATTCTATGTCCTAAATGACAGCTGTTCTCAACATGGTGTAGAGATTGTGATGTAAACCCAGTTAACTGCTCAGTTGGTCTAGTGCTAGAGTTCCTTCAAAAGCATGGTTGGCTCCGTCAACTTTGAAGGTTTATGTGGCCGCTATTTCTGCTAGCCACTCACCTGTGGATGGTTCCTTGATTGGGAGGCATCCATTGGTGTCTGAGTTCTTGTGAGGTGCTAGACTGCTCTGGGCTGTCTGCTGATCGCGAGCTCCCTCCTGGTACCTAGCACTGGTCTTAGGTGCCTTGATCGAAGCCCTGTTTTAGCCTTTAAAGTCACTTTTAGAGAAAATCTTGTCTTTTAAAGTTGTTGGCGCTAACAACTGAAGAGAGTATAATCTTCATGCCCTTTCAGTAGCATCCTCCTGCCTAGATTTCGCTCCAGGAGGGATGTCAGAGTTGTTTTGCACCCCTGACTGGGCTACATACCCAAAGTTCTTTCTTCGGCTCCTCCGCCAGTTCCGTTGCAAGCTTTTTTTTCCCTCCCCCACATGAGATGAAGAAGCAAGAAAGTCTACATTTGTTATGTCTGGTTCTCAGGATTTATGTCCACAATTCAGGCCAGTGGCATAAATCTTCTCAGCTTTTATGTTTTGGTGGCTGCAATGCTGTTGCTGATAAAATAATTTCACATTGAATTATAGATGCTATTACCTTCTCCTATGAGGCGCGTGGAGTTGCTTCACCTCTAGGTGTTAGGGCCCACTGGGAGTGTAGCATCTTCTAGAGCCATCTTCACAGCCTTGTATGTAGGCTTTTGCCTTCTGCGTGGTGACGTTATAATTGAAGTTCCCACAGCGTCAACATCATGATGCAGTGTCGCGTTCCACTCGAAAAGGAATGTCTCAGGTTACATGTGTAACCCAGTTCCCTAAGAGGGGAACGAGGCGCACTGTCTTCAGAAGTTAGTCTCTCAGGAAACTTTGTTACATACAGCGAGACGATTACAGTGAATATTTTTTTTCCAATGAACAAAGATGTTTTAAATAGTTTAATTGAATGCTAACAACACTGCAGTATGTACATTTTGCAGGTCCAGTTTCTTATTTCTTTATCTCTTATATCTTCAGATTGACATGTTTTTTCTGTTTTACAATGCACAACATGTTCACTGATGACAGTAACTACAATAATTATATATGCTTGTCTGTCTCCTCACCTGTCTTTGGTTCAGTCTGACTCTTGTTCCTTCCACTCCATTATCACAAATCCCTAATATGGACATTTGCATACTCATGCATATTCAGGCTCTGGCCTCACAGATTGGACGGAAACTCATCGCTACTGCCTGACTGGTAGTTATGTAATGAGGATATAGCTGCTTCATCCCTTCTGTATTATAACACAGCGAGACATTCAATATGCTTGCCTAATTACCAGTGACTAATGAAGCTATTTTAAGACTGAGAATAAGATGGTGAATGCTCTAGCGATCATTAATTAATTTGGTATTCCATTAGCACTACAATGTGAACGACACCCCTTCCTGTTTTTCAGTGTGAAAATGCTAAATCAGAGGATCATTTGAATGTCATTATATGCTATTTCAATGTGTTTTATATTAGGTTTTGCTCTAACAGTCCACAGCTGCTGAACTACATAACGTGTTATTTCTCTGGAAACTGCAAATTCAGGTTCACTTGAATTCATCACAACGAGTTATAGATGAAATAACTGTGATGATCTAGTTCTAATGCTAAGTGAGAGCATGGTGTGAATGTTGATTTTGCTCTGTCAGCTGAAGTATAGGTGCCATCAGTGTACCTGTCTGTATCTGCTGTACACACCATGGCCTCAGGATGGTTTTTGTCTTTCCTTTTAGTAATGCAGCAAGAGACACCAATCACATACTCTTTTGACTTTGTACAGTCGTGGCCAAAGGTTTTGAGAATTCCATAAATATTAGTTTTCACAAAGTTTGCTGCTAAACTGCTTTTAGATCTTTGTTTCAGTTGTTTCTGTGATGTACTGAAATATAATTACAAGCACTTCATACGTTTCAAAGGCTTTTATCGACAATTCCATGACATTTATGCAAAGAGTCAGTATTTGCAGTGTTGGCTGTTCTTTTTCAGGACCTCTGCAATTCGGGCTGGGCATGATCTCAATCAACTTCTGGGCCAAGTCCTGACTGATAGCAACCCATTCTTTCATAATCCCTTCTTGGAGTTTGTCAGAATTAGTGGGTTTTTGTTTGTCCACCCGCCTCTTGCGAGAGAACCACAAGTTCTCAATGGGATTAAGATCTGGGGAGTTTCCAGGCCATGGACCCAAAATTTCAACGTTCTGGTCCCTGAGCCACTTAGTTATCACTTTTGCCTTATGGCACGGTGCTCCATCGTGCTGGAGAATGCATTGTTCTTCACCAAACTGTTGTTGGATTGTTGGAAGAAGTTGCTGTTGGAGGGTGTTTTGGTACCATTCTTTATTCATGGCTGTGTTTTTGGGCAGAATTGTGAGTGAGCCCACTCCCTTGGATGAGAAGCAACCCCACACATGAATGGTCTCAGGATGCTTTACTGTTGGCATGACACAGGACTGATGGTAGTGCTCACCTTTTCTTCTCCTGACAAGCCTTTTTCCAGATGCCCCAAACCATCGGAAAGGGGCTTCATCGGAGAATATGACTTTGCCCCAGTCCTCAGCAGTCCATTCACGATACTTTCTGCAGAAGATCAATCTGTCCCTGATGTTTTTTTGGAGAGAAGTGGCTTCTTTGCTGCCCTTCTTGACACCAGGCCATCTTCCAAAAGTCTTGGCCTCACTGTGCGTGCAGATGCGCTCACACCTGCCTGCTCCCATTCCTGAGCAAGGTCCGATCCCGCAGCTGAATCCTCTTTGGGAGACGATCCTGGCACTTGCTGGACTTTCTTGGACGCCCTGAAGCCTTCTTTACAAGAATTGAACCTCTTTTCCTTGAAGTTGATCCTATAAATTGTTGATTTAGGTGCAATCTTAGTAGCCACAATATCCTTGCCTGTGAAGCCATTTTTATGCAACGCAATGATGGCTGCACGTGTTTCTTTGCAGGTCACCATGGTTAACAATGGAAGAACAATGATTTCAAGCATCACCCTCCTTTTAACATGTCAAGTCTGCCATTCTAACCCAATCAGCCTGACATAATGATCTCCAGCCTTGTGCTCGTCAACATTCTCACCTGAGTTAACAAGACGATTGCTGAAATGATCTCAGCAGGTCCTTTAATGACAGCAATAAAATGCAGTGGAAAGGTTTTTTTTGGGGATTAAGTTCATTTTCATGGCAAAGAAGGACTATGCAATTCATCTGATCACTCTTCATAACATTCTGGAGTATATGCAAATTGCTATTATAAAAACTTAAGCAGCAACTTTTCCAATTTCCAATATTTATGTAATTCTCAAAACTTTTGGCCACGACTGTACCTACTTTGCAAATGCTAAAAAACTATGTTCTATGAATGTGTAATATGGACGTACTACATTCACCATTTTGTCATTATCATGTGACCTATGAGTGCGTTGCTTCACTATCATTCACAAGTCCTCTCCCCTGACCTCATGGGATAGTAAAGTGTCAGTCGTATGTACACTTCAGAATCTCTCTGGAAGTACTGTGAATTCGGACATACTTCTTTTGTCACAAACTGTTTTTCAGCTACTATATAGTACAGAAGTATGTGATTTTGGACGCAGCCATAGTCTTGAGAGTGTGTCTCCACATGCACGTGTTTGTGCAGACAAGCAAATGTGCAAGAGAAATTATAGCGCTATCCTTTTTGGAGAATAACTTCACGGGATAAAAAAACAGCAAAACAGAATGACCACATTTCATTTATTCTACTTGCAGTGTATTTCACATCTTAAAAGTATTTAAAAAAACTACTCTTGCAGATAAAAATAATACTATTCAATAAAAGGCCGTTTAAGTGTACGTGAAGAGTACAATTTGATGTCTAATGCACTTAAATACACAAAAAGTGAACTTTGTAATAATGTCAAATTAAAATTTTCACTTTAAAGTACATTGAATAATTTAACTAAATGTTTACTAATTCTGATGTGTTTACTAACATTCTAAAGTACATGTAAAGTACCTGATTCTAAATTGTAACTTCATTTCATACTTGCAAGTACAAATAAATGTAAATACATGATATATGTGTCATTTTTCTATAGAAATTAATACAGTGTTTGAAATAAGTATTTCTTTTAGTTTATAAATGCCTGTCTGTACATTCAGCAATACACTTTAACCATATTACAGTTATAATATAAAGATGTACTTAAGTGGATCAAAAAGCACTGTAAAGATCAACTGTTTCTATTTTATATAAATTAAAGTTTTAAACTATAATTCATTTTCATCTTTTTGCAATTATCACAATGGTTTGAAAACATCCCATCCACTAAATTTATTCTTTATAGTATGTTGTTTCTGTAATAAGTATTTAATTTTAACCACTACTAAAGTGCACTTCTTTTTCAGAGGGGTACACGGTGCAAAATATCCTACTGCAATGATTCTGCTTATTTTGTTTGGGGTGGGTTAGTTTAATTTGAAGTCTTATACTCATATTATTCAGATTAGTTATTTTTAGAAACGACAAAAATTGCATTGTTGTAAATACTTTTCTTGCAAAAAAAATATTGGTAACGCTTTATTTTGCAGTGTCATTGTTACACGTGTTACATGTGGTTACTGCTGTAATAACCATAAATTATGCATAATTACATGCAATTAACCCTAAACCAAACTTTCATCCTAGCCCTTTAGTAAGTAGTTAGTTATTTTTACTCAGTACTTAAATTTATAATTACATTGTAACACCTTAAAATAAAGTGTAACCAAAATATGTTAATACAATACGTTGTGTCCTTAAGCTTGGTGTCAATAGACCACTATTCAGTATCAAAATGATATAAAATTCTCAGTTTTCAACTGAGACAGGGTCTCCTAATTCACATTCTGCACACATTTGTTTCAAAATTAGCTTTATGTAACCTTAATCTCCATTAGTGTTAGCAGCTTTAGGTCCTAAGACCAGGTTAGACTTCAATTTAGCAGTATCTGAGGCAGAATGCTCACTCACCTTATCCCCTGAAACACACAATTCCATTCATGTTATTAACAGCCAGTAAATGGGAGTAAAAAGCGATGACTCTGTCTACCCCCTTCCCCTTGTTTGACTCCAGCCACACTGTGTTCATGGTGGTGGTTATGTTACCCTCAGACTGAGCACTGACCCTGGCTTTTATAGCTGCTTTCACACTCACTGCAGTGACCTTTTGAAATCCATTATGATGGTTTGGATGGTGGAATAATTACGTATTAACATAACCCAGCTGCATGCTGAAAGGGCCAAGAAAAATAGACTTTGTTCAGGGATATTGAGAAAGTGAGAAAAAAAGAAACTGGAAGGATGAACCTGAAGTAACAAGTGTAGTGTAGAACTAACAAAAGGGCGTTTGAGTGAATATCCAGTCTCAGATGGCACAGCTGTAGACCATTCAGGGACCATTTGATTGATATAACTGACACAAAATGGCTTTAGCTTTCTCAAAATGGCTAGATGCAATCTGACTGACTTTGCAACCATCTATCCAGAAGTATAAAAAAAACATGACTATCCAGAAGTATATATTGGATATATATATTTTGTGATCCATCCATCCATCCATCCATCCATCCATCCATCCATCCTTCCTTCCATCCATCCATCCATCCATCCATCCATCCATCCATCCATCCATCCTTCCATCCATCCATCCATCCATCCATCCATCCATCCATCCATCCATCCATCCATCCATCCTTCCTTCCATCCATCCATCCTTCCTTCCATCCATCCATCCAATCCATCCATCCATCCTTCCTTCCATCCATCCATCCATCCATCCATCCATCCATCCATCCTTCCTTCCATCCATCCATCCATCCATCCATCCATCCATATATCCATACATCCATCCATCCCATCCCATCCCATCCCATCCCATCCCATCCCATCCCACATTTTTGTGAAGAAATGAATACATTTATTCGGTAAGAATGCATTGAATTAATCAAAAGAGGCAATTGTTATGCTACAAGAAAATTCTTAAGAATAAATGCTGTACATATGAACACTCAATTCATCGAAGAATCTTTAAAAAACATATCACGGTTTGCACAAAAATATTAAGCAGCACAACTGTTTTTCAGTAAAATGGATAATAATGTTTATTGAGCACCAATTATTAGAATGATATCTGCAGGATTATTATTATTTTTTTTTTGAAGCATTTGTTTCAAGATTTCGAGATCATGTCTTTGTAATGTAACTTGATTTTAAAAATCTTTTTTGAGCTTTTTTAGCCCAATTTTTGTGTGTAGATCTTTCCTGTTTTTGATCTTGGAGGATCATGTGACACCGAAGACTGGAGCAATGATGCTGAAAATGATTTTCCATCAAAGGAATAAATTACATTTGAAAATATATTCAAATAGAAAACACTTATTTTAGAATAATAATATTTAACAATATTACTGTATTTTTGATCAAATAATCATCACTACCAGAGACTTCTTTCAAAAACATAAAAAGTACTATATATACAGTACTGTGCAAAAGTTTTAGGCAGGTGTGAAAAAATGCTGTAAAGTAAGAATGCTTTCAAAAATAGACATGTTAATAGTTTATATTTATCAATTAACAAAATGCAAAGTGAGTGAACAGAAGAAAAATCTACATCAAATCAATATTTGGTGTGACCACCCTTTGCCTTCAAAACAGCATCAATTCTTCTAGGTACACTTGCACACAGTTTTTGAAGGAACTCGGCAGGTAGGTTGGCCCAAACATCTTGGAGAACTAACCACAGTTCCTCTGTGGATTTAGGCAGCCTCAGTTGCTTCTCTCTCTTCATGTAATCCCAGACAGACTCGATGATGTTGAGATCAGGGCTCTGTGGGGGCCATACCATCACTTCCAGGACTCCTTGTTCTTCTTTACACTGAAGATAGTTCTTAATGACTTTCGCTGTATGTTTGGGGTCGTTGTCATGCTGCAGAATAAATTTGGGGCCAATCAGATGCCTCCCTGATGGTATTGCATGATGGATAAGTATCTGCCTGTACTTCTCAGCATTGAGGATACCATTAATTCTGACCAAATCCCCAACTCCATTTGCAGAAATGCAGCCCCAAACTTGCAAGGAACCTCCACCATGCTTCACTGTTGCCTGCAGACACTCATTCGTGTACCGCTCTCCAGCCCTTCGGCGAACAAACTGCCTTCTGCTACAGCCAAATATTTCAAATTTTGACTCATCAGTCCAGAGCACCTGCTGCCATTTTTCTGCACCCCAGTTCCTGTGTTTTCGTGCATAGTTGAGTCGCTTGGCCTTGTTTCCACGTCGGAGGTATGGCTTTTTGGCCGCAAGTCTTCCATGAAGGCCACTTCTGACCAGACTTCTCCGGACAGTAGATGGGTGTACCAGGGTCCCACTGTTTTCTGCCAATTGTGAGCTAATGGCACTGCTCGACATCTTCCGATTGCGAAGGGAAGTAAGCATGATGTGTCTTTCATCTGCTGCAGTAAGTTTCCTTGGCTGACCACTGCGTCTACGGTCCTCAACGTTGCCTGTTTCTTTGTGCTTCTTCAAAAGAGCTTGGACAGCACATCTGGAAACCCCTGTCTGCCTTGAAATTTCTGCCTGGGAGAGACCTTGCTGATGCAGTATAACTACCTTGTGTCTTGTTGCTGTGCTCAGTCTTGCCATGGTGTATGACTTTTGACAGTAAACTGTCTTCAGCAACCTCACCTTGTTAGCTGAGTTTGGCTGTTCCTCACCCAGTTTTATTCCTCCTACACAGCTGTTTCTGTTTCAGTTAATGATTGTGTTTCAACCTACATATTGAATTGATGATCATTAGCACCTGTTTGGTATAATTGTTTAATCATACACCTAACTATATGCCTACAAAATCCCTGACTTTGTGCAAGTGTACCTTGAAGAATTGATGCTGTTTTGAAGGTAAAGGGTGGTCACACCAAATATGGATTTGATTTAGATTTTTCTTCTGTTCACTCACTTTGCATTTTGTTAATTGATAAATATAATCTATTACCAAGTTTATTTTTGAAAGCATTCTTACTTTACAGCATTTTTTCACACCTGCCTAAAACTTTTGCACAGTACTGTATATATATATATATATATATATATATATATATATATATATATTTTTTTTTTTTAATGTACAGTATGTATGTATACATGTCAGATGGTTTGTGACTAAACGGGCAGGTGTTGGCCAGAACAGCCCACTGAACCGCTGAATACACATTTCAGCCATTGCAAGTACAGCATTTGTTCCTCAAACGACGTTTCCATACAGATTCTCCAAGTCTCTCCTTTAGAAAAGCAGCATAATTAGTCCAACACAAGAGCACATGATTTCATGCTCAAAAATCACATTCACCATTTTAAATGAAGGCTCTAACTTAATCTCTTATCCTTTTTCTCAATGGTGCATGAAATACCAATTGCACGATGTTTGATGTACATAAGGTACAAATTCTTCTCACTAACAGATAAATGTGTTTAAGCGAATGTAGTATTAGTTTCAAAAGCATTGAATTGATTTGAATATAAAAGTGGCAATGCATTTAAACGGAGATTTTCCTTCCATCTGGAATGCTTCTCTCGGTTTGTTTGGCAGCTCTGTAACAGTTCTGTGCTCATCTCTCAGGCCTGTATTAGCCTGGCACAGAGTGCTGAGCTAAAATCAATAAGCCCATAAGGCTGCTGTCACTGTTTCTTATTTACATCCTCTTCAAGAGTTCCTCCACCATTACTCCTCTAGCTTGCTAACTTATGGTGCATTGGTCTTAATAAAGCTAGGAGTTAAGAAATGACAAAAAAGTTTATTGGAGAACAGAGATAATAGGCACCATTTGTAATTGTAATTCACCCAGCAGTATTAAAAAATACAATCAATGAAAGTGGACTGTTCAGTGTAATCACAAAAGATGGATAATGCACTTTTTCTCAGTGGAGTGTGTTGACTCTTTGGCTTGAAAAATGTCAAGACTTTCAAATATTCCTCTTTTTTTCACCTACACCTGTGGAAAGAAATAGTTATTGATAACTGAAAGAGAATCCTATACACCCCAAAATGACTCAAAATGCTCAAATTGAAGCTAGAGCAAGCATTTATTACTTTCTGTATAGTGTATCAGATGGAGATGGAGTTTAATGGTCAGGCCACATGGGGGCCCCAGAGACGCAGAGGTCAGGAATCTCAGCAAATCATTTTACTGTCAAACACTGTCTCAGTCTTTTTTGTTTTGTTTTGTTTTTATGTGAGTATTTAACTTTTTTGTAATATGTAACTTTTTTAAATTATTTTATTTGCAATGTCCTTTGAAAGTTTGCTACTGCTTTAATTACATGTTCATTTCATTTTATTGTAAATTTTTCCATCATTCACTGAATACGTTTTTATAAGATAAGACGTTTTTGCCAGGTTTAGAGCACAAAAGGATGACAGTACTTCCAACTTTTTTTAATTACATGTCTGTCATCTTATTAGACTTTCAGTCTGTTCATTTGTGCACTTGTCCATCCAATTAGTACTGAATAAATTCTTAAGCGTTTTTGCAGCAGCAAAAGCATTTTTATGATCTGTATTGTCTGCTCGGGTTTGGAGGAAAGTGCTGATCATGGCTGTTTTCGAAAAGGAGTTGAGTGTTTTGAACCTTGAATTTTTTTTTTATATGACTTCTGGGCATTTTTAAGTTAATTTTCCCTTTCTTAGAATCTGGAATTTCAGTCCCTGTATAATCTTGTAGTGATGTGATGTGCGATCTCCGGCTCATTACTGAGGAATGTGCAGTATAATTGTTTGTCTGCTGGGTAACTCTCTATGAGGCATTTTTAAAAGAGTCGCCTCATTTGAGCTTGTTTCTGGTTGCAAAAACCTGAGCTGGCAGTAATAAATGAGCAGCGGATTAGGAATAGGCATTAGAGCATCTGGAGAGAGAGCAATGTACTGTAGTATGTGTCTCTGAGGAGGTGAGGCTATGAGATGAGTTGTAAAAAGGTTAAATGATATCTTAAGCACTAATGTAAGCAAATGTGAGTTGACTGAAATCACGTGCCAAATATCAAAACAACAATAGTAGTATCATGCAAACTACACTCTTAAAATGCAGGGTTAAAAACAATCCAAGTTGGGTTGAAAATGGACAAACCCAGTGATCGGGTTGTTTTATCCAAGTGGTTGGGTTGAATTTTTGCCCATCGAGCTGTGCAGTTTTATTGAACCCAACTATTGTTTAAATATTACTACATGGCTGGCTTAAAATGAACCCAAAATAACACAGGCAACAATAATGATCAAAAGGTGAACATTTATTATTAAGCAATTTAAAAATATATATTGTTTAATTATTATTCTTTAAGCGTCTCAATAAATGTTCATTTATTAAACATATTCATAAATGTTAATTTCCAACATATTTTGGGTCAATTTTAAGCAAGCAATAAGGTAATTTTTAAACATTAGTTTAAAACTACCCAGCAGGTTGGGAAAACATTTAACCCAATCGCCGGGTTTGTCCATTTTCAACTCATCTTGGGTTGTTTTTAACCCAGCATTTTTTGTAGATTGTGTAGATTTTTACATTTCTGAAGAAAGCGTGAGTGGTGCTTCCCTGTGTGAAAGTTGCTGCCTCAGTGTTAGAGTGTTTTGGGTGGTTGCTAGGGCGTTGCTAATGTGCTCTAAGTGGTTTCTACACACACACAAATCTTACTGCCGTAAAATTTTAAGTACAATCAGCTTGGCTGTATAAGTAATAAGTAATTTAACTATGTTAAACTGACTTTAAAAAAATGAGTTGAATCTTGTATGACTTATAAGAAATGTTGAAAATTGCTTAGCGTATTTTGATGAGTTAAAGTAATGTAAAAACATAGCCTATGTTTTCACGATCATTTTTTACAACGTGTTTTGGCATTCTGGGCAGTTCCTTGGTGGTTGCTTAGTTGCATCCCATATTTTCTGATATTCACTTTTCAACCAATCTTTTTTGCCTCTTCTCAACAAACTGCATGACTTGAGACATTGTTCCAACAAGTAGAGTTGTGCAACGTATAACACAGATGAGGAATAGTGTGATACTTGCTTTAGTGAACAACATCAGGAATTATATATAACTATCCATTAATTTTGTGTAAGTAAAATGATTTTTGCTGCAATAATATGCACTATTGACCCAGGGGTCCTTTTAAACAGACAGTGAGACTCCTATAGTAATTTGTGTGATTACATCATCAGGGATAACAGGAAACACTTGAGGATCTGTATACGTCTTGTGGAGAAATCAGTTCTGGCTCATGAAAATCTGAATGTGTTTGAAGAAACTGGCCCCTGGGGGCATGAAAACACACACACTTTTCATGTCGCGACAGTAATGATTCACTCTGCTGATAGTCAGGTATGAGACACTCAATATGATGATATATCTGTTTGCTTCTGGGAAACTCTTAAGATGTTTTACTTGATACTCGCTCTTTGTTTGCTCTGGATTATCTAGTAACTAAGGACACGGGGGTTGAATATGTCAGGTGGGGGTCACCGTTGTCCCTTAGACTTACTCAGATCCACAAAACTACCTAATTGTATGCAAAACCTGCAACAATGTAAGTACAAATAAATTTTGTGAATAATTTACACAAAATTCATTTTTTAAAAATAGCGATTACATTAAACGATAGTTAATGAGAGCGGAAATCGAAAGGAAATAAAATAATGTAAAACTAAACATGTCAAAATTTAACATTATAAATTATATAATATAATATAATTATTATAATATTTATAAATTAAATAAAAATGGTGGAAAGTATATACAAATTCATTTGACTTCTTTTTCATGAATAAGACTCCTTATAAAGAGCTTGTTAGCAGAAACAATGTATGTGATTTTGTTGTAAAGTCCCTGGGTTAAATAAATGGAAAATGGTTTAAAATGAAGCAGTCCCATAGGTCATATATTATTTAGAGGGTTAAATATAGCTTACACTGAGCTAGCAGTGAATGGAGTCAATAGGGTGGAGCCACGAGGCAACCAGCTATATAGCATGTTATTAGAAGGCTTTTAATTTACCCCATAACACACATAAATACATATGCATGCTCACTGACTGAGGCACACAAGCAAACCACACATATGCATGTGCACACAGAAGCCAATACGAAACATCTGCATTATACAGGTTTGAAAATGGGTCCATCTGTTTTGTATATAGCATGGTCAAAGGTCATTAGGTTTTAGTAGGTAAAAAATGTAGGTCAAAAGTCAGCCATAGTACCCTGGTTCAGTTTTTTTGTCTGCATGGATATGCATATGCACACTTGGGACACTTGCAAAGAAAGTCAGTTTTGGAGATCCATTAACAAAAAAGTTGTTAGGAGACATATATCTGTTTGTCTCTTCTTAAATAGGTCACTTCTCACTCCACCAATACACCCGCTACAAAGATCCGTTCCGATATGATCGCTTCCCCATGTTACAAATGATTGATGTATGGTTTGTCCAGATGGCTTTTCGGATAGTTTGAAGCCATGTCAGTGGGGGATTAATCCAGCGATGAAATCTTGTACATTTAAATCTCTTGTTTGGATGTGTATGCATTTTACGCATAGCTTTTTTATGGATTGTGTGGCAGCCAAATCTGCTCCACTGGGACTTTATTCCTCCCCAAACTCCCTGGATATGAAATCCAAAGGTAAATATCCTGCCGCTGGATGGTTTGATCCGGGCTTTTCTGTGAAATGGAATCACAGAGCGGCGATCTGGTGCAGAGGCGAGAGGGACGGCCTTTTGGGTTAGTAGGTTATCCTTTCAAAACCTTTTATCCAATACCCTTTTTGACCTATAATATATAGTGTGTGTTTTTACTTGTAAATTGTTACATTTATTGTTTATGATGAACTGAGATGTATCAGATTAATATGTACTCTGAGGACCCTGGGTAAAAACTACACTGAAAGTTGTTCTGTGAGACAGACAGTGTAGAGCAGATCTGGGCAACGAAGAGAGGTGGAGGATATAAATTTTGAAAAGCTCAGCATATGCCCTGAGATTTGATTAGATGTGAGTGAATTATGTTAGCAAAAACACATCTGAGATGTTTCATTAAATTAAAAACTAAAGATAAAAATACATATAAAATATTATATATTTAATTTCATGATACAGTTATGTGAAATAAATGATTGGGGATTTTAGAATTATATTTTGCAATTTGAGAAATTAGATTAGTAATTTGTATAATTTAGTTTGCAACTAAAATGTAGTTTATTTTAAATTGTTGGTCTATTTTATGGAAGCTTGTTTCCGCCACCGAATTAAAAATGCAAAAGGTATTTAAGGCAAGTCAGTAAATCTGACTTTTTTTCCCCTCACAATTCTCACTTGTTTTCTCGCAATTGCAAGTTCATGTTTCAGAACGGCGAGATATAAACTTGCAATAGAGGGGAAAAAGTCAGAATTGCGAGATATAAACTCGCAATTGCAAAATTAGTTAGAATTGCGAGAAAATAGTCAGAATTGACCCTTCGCAAAACTCTTGCTGTGCCCGACAACCCACGCACTCTCACACCACACATCATGTTCTCAAAATACATGGTGGAGCAAAGAGGACACTGACAATGTATGAAACAGTTTCATATTTAAAATAGTTTAATTTTTTAAAGAAGTTTAAGCAATAAATACCGTATAGTGGCTCTTTAACGTGTCGTGACAGATCGCTGTAGCTCCTTCAATCGGCTCGAGAACCGACCATCTCTTCATACATATAGCATCAAATAAACATGAACGGACATCAGAAGCAGGGTTCCAGACTGCGACCAAAATGGTCGCATATGCGACCTTTTTTTAACGATGTGCGAGTAAAAATTTTATATAGTCGCATTTGTGCAAGTACATGATCATGTTATTCGCGCGTGTGTAACAGAACGAGGTATCAGCAGCTGCTGCAGTCCGTAACCATTTTGTTTTCAAAATTAACAAAATTTATATAATGAATGAGTACATCATGAATCCATTTTCCAAACCGTGTTTTTGTCTTATCCTGAATCACTACGGTGCGCCTATAATAAGTGTTTATTTTCGGACTATTTCAGACCGGGCTCGGCTGCGCTGCGGAGTATCACAGTCCCTGCGTGACTCGTCATAGACAAACAGAGAGAAGTAGTTCCGGCTACAATGTTCTTCCGCAAGACACATGCAGTTCTATTTATTGACCCTAGAGAGCGAACGTTCACGCGCATTGCACAATGATGATGAAACGCGCCAAATTTCGAAATTAAGCCATATAAAAATGAAAAGGTTAATCGCTGAATAATAATCATAAAAAAACGAAGTTTGGAGTTGAAGGATGCTGGTGGAAAGGACGAGCCATGCATACAGACACATGATGATGAGCGCACAGGTAGAAAAGCATTAAGTTACTTCAACAGCAATGGCTCAGACCAGGGTTCCTCAATAGACCGCGAGAGAATGTTTGGCCTGCGTTAATGTCAAATAGTGTTGTCGAGGTAATGTATATAAGCACGTCTCTGTGGCGAAAATTCAAACGCAGCATCATTGCTTACGCTGCGTAACCTCTGGCGCGTTGAAAATGCTCGCGCTCCGCGCCGGTGGTCACGCGCAGTTCGTCTGTCAGCGACTCAAACTGACTGGACAAAATAGACTCAAATGTGAATGGACTAAAATGTTTGGTTTATTTTGTCTGACCAACCGCAACAAAGAAAGAAAGTAAACTGTATGTGAGAAAGTACAGTGTTTGCTTTTATATTATTAGTTACAGAAAGGCAAACTAAAGTTGAATATTTTCTCATTTAAATTAAACATTCAGCAAATTCACATCTATATCATTAAAACAAATCTCTGAATATCTAATTAACATTTAATTTCATAGACCTTGCAGATTTATTCGAATACAAAAGTGAGTGTAACCCGCGTGAAAGCGTGTATTCCGTGCGTGACAGTCGATCCGTGTGAAATGAATTAAGACTTCAGTTCAGCTTCACGGGAAACGCGATCAAATATACATATAATATTACATTTGAATTAAAATAAATATAAATTAGAGATATATATACCAGATTTATATCGGCCATCAGCCACTGTGATTTAATATATTTAAGATTAATATAAATATTAAATATTTAAAATTACTATTCATCAAGCATGCATTGATTAAAATTGTTGTAGCAAAAAAAAAATGTGCGACCAAATCATGTGCTGGTGCGACCAACTGAGAAAATTGGTAGCACCAGTGCAACCAGTGGAAAAGTTAGTCTGGAGCCCTGATCAGAAGGAATGTGGTTTCTAGCGTGGAAAGACGGGAGTACACAGAATTTTTCAAGTTCAAGTTCACCAACATTAATCTACTAACTCCCCTGACTGCATTGTCAGACAAAATGACGGATTCGGGGTTATGATTGGTCAGATCGCCTGTCAATCAAACTGTTTGTGAAGAGTCAATTGAGTTTATATCTCACAATTGTGAGAAAAAAAGTCAGAATTAAGTAAGTTTATATCTCACAATTGGTAGTTATAACTCACAATTGTGAGTTTATATCTCGCAGTTCTCACATTATAACCCACAATTATGAGTTTATATCACAGTTGTGAGGAAAAAAGTCAGAATTGCAAGATATAAACCCGCAATTGCGAGAAAAAAGTCAAAATTGCAAGTTTACATCTCGCAATTCTCACATTATAAATCACAATTATCCGTTTATATCTCGCAATTATGACAGTTGTGAGGAAAAAAGTCAGAATTGCGAGAAAAAAGTCAGAATTGCAAGATATAAACTCACAATTGCAAAAATAGTTAGAATTGGGAGAAAAAAGTCAGAGTTGAGTTTATATCGCACAATTGTGAGAAAAAAGTCAGAATTGTGAGAAAAAAGTCAGAATTGCGAGAAAAAAGTCAGAATTGCAAGATATAAATTCGCAATTGCAAAAAAAAGTTAGAATTGTGAGAAAAAAGTCAGAATTTAGTTTATATTTCACAATTGTGAGAAAAAAGTCATAATTGCAAGATATAAACTCACAATTGCAAAAATAGTTCGAATTGGGAGAAAAAAGTCAGAGTTGAGTTTATATCGCACAATTGTGAGAAAAAAAGTCAGAATTAAGTAAGTTTATATCTCACAATTGGTAGTTATAACTCACAATTGTGAGTTTATATCTCGCAGTTCTCACATTATAACCCACAATTATGAGTTTATATCACAGTTGTGAGGAAAAAAGTCAGAATTGCAAGATATAAACCCGCAATTGCGAGAAAAAAGTCAAAATTGCAAGTTTACATCTCGCAATTCTCACATTATAAATCACAATTATCCGTTTATATCTCGCAATTATGACAGTTGTGAGGAAAAAAGTCAGAATTGCGAGAAAAAAGTCAGAATTGCAAGATATAAACTCACAATTGCAAAAATAGTTAGAATTGGGAGAAAAAAGTCAGAGTTGAGTTTATATCGCACAATTGTGAGAAAAAAGTCAGAATTGTGAGAAAAAAGTCAGAATTGCGAGAAAAAAGTCAGAATTGCAAGATATAAATTCGCAATTGCAAAAAAAAGTTAGAATTGTGAGAAAAAAGTCAGAATTTAGTTTATATTTCACAATTGTGAGAAAAAAGTCATAATTGCAAGATATAAACTCACAATTGCAAAAATAGTTCGAATTGGGAGAAAAAAGTCAGAGTTGAGTTTATATCGCACAATTGTGAGAAAAAAAGTCAGAATTAAGTAAGTTTATATCTCACAATTGGTAGTTATAACTCACAATTGTGAGTTTATATCTCGCAGTTCTCACATTATAACCCACAATTATGAGTTTATATCACAGTTGTGAGGAAAAAAGTCAGAATTGCAAGATATAAACCCGCAATTGCGAGAAAAAAGTCAAAATTGCAAGTTTACATCTCGCAATTCTCACATTGTAAATCACAATTATCCGTTTACATCTCGCAATTATGACAGTTGTGAGGAAAAAAGTCAGAATTGCGAGAAAAAAGTCAGAATTGCAAGATATAAACTCACAATTGCAAAAATAGTTAGAATTGGGAGAAAAAAGTCAGAGTTGAGTTTATATCGCACAATTGTGAGAAAAAAGTCAGAATTGTGAGAAAAAAGTCAGAATTGCGAGAAAAAAGTCAGAATTGCAAGATATAAATTCGCAATTGCAAAAAAAAGTTAGAATTGTGAGAAAAAAGTCAGAATTTAGTTTATATTTCACAATTGTGAGAAAAAAAGTCATAATTGCAAGATATAAACTCACAATTGCAAAAATAGTTCGAATTGGGAGAAAAAAGTCAGAGTTGAGTTTATATCGCACAATTGTGAGAAAAAAAGTCAGAATTAAGTAAGTTTATATCTCACAATTGGTAGTTATAACTCACAATTGTGAGTTTATATCTCGCAGTTCTCACATTATAACCCACAATTATGAGTTTATATCACAGTTGTGAGGAAAAAAGTCAGAATTGCAAGATATAAACCCGCAATTGCGAGAAAAAAGTCAAAATTGCAAGTTTACATCTCGCAATTCTCACATTGTAAATCACAATTATCCGTTTATATCTCGCAATTATGACAGTTGTGAGGAAAAAAGTCAGAATTGCGAGAAAAAAGTCAGAATTGCAAGATATAAACTCACAATTGCAAAAATAGTTAGAATTGGGAGAAAAAAGTCAGAGTTGAGTTTATATCGCACAATTGTGAGAAAAAAGTCAGAATTGTGAGAAAAAAGTCAGAATTGCGAGAAAAAAGTCAGAATTGCAAGATATAAATTCGCAATTGCAAAAAAAAGTTAGAATTGTGAGAAAAAAGTCAGAATTTAGTTTATATTTCACAATTGTGAGAAAAAAGTCATAATTGCAAGATATAAACTCACAATTGCAAAAATAGTTCGAATTGGGAGAAAAAAGTCAGAGTTGAGTTTATATCGCACAATTGTGAGAAAAAAAGTCAGAATTAAGTAAGTTTATATCTCACAATTGGTAGTTATAACTCACAATTGTGAGTTTATATCTCGCAGTTCTCACATTATAACCCACAATTATGAGTTTATATCACAGTTGTGAGGAAAAAAGTCAGAATTGCAAGATATAAACCCGCAATTGCGAGAAAAAAGTCAAAATTGCAAGTTTACATCTCGCAATTCTCACATTGTAAATCACAATTATCCGTTTACATCTCGCAATTATGACAGTTGTGAGGAAAAAAGTCAGAATTGCGAGAAAAAAGTCAGAATTGCAAGATATAAACTCACAATTGCAAAAATAGTTAGAATTGGGAGAAAAAAGTCAGAGTTGAGTTTATATCGCACAATTGTGAGAAAAAAGTCAGAATTGTGAGAAAAAAGTCAGAATTGCGAGAAAAAAGTCAGAATTGCAAGATATAAATTCGCAATTGCAAAAAAAAGTTAGAATTGTGAGAAAAAAGTCAGAATTTAGTTTATATTTCACAATTGTGAGAAAAAAGTCATAATTGCAAGATATAAACTCACAATTGCAAAAATAGTTCGAATTGGGAGAAAAAAGTCAGAGTTGAGTTTATATCGCACAATTGTGAGAAAAAAAGTCAGAATTAAGTAAGTTTATATCTCACAATTGGTAGTTATAACTCACAATTGTGAGTTTATATCTCGCAGTTCTCACATTATAACCCACAATTATGAGTTTATATCACAGTTGTGAGGAAAAAAGTCAGAATTGCAAGATATAAACCCGCAATTGCGAGAAAAAAGTCAAAATTGCAAGTTTACATCTCGCAATTCTCACATTGTAAATCACAATTATCCGTTTACATCTCGCAATTATGACAGTTGTGAGGAAAAAAGTCAGAATTGCGAGAAAAAAGTCAGAATTGCAAGATATAAACTCACAATTGCAAAAATAGTTAGAATTGGGAGAAAAAAGTCAGAGTTGAGTTTATATCGCACAATTGTGAGAAAAAAGTCAGAATTGTGAGAAAAAAGTCAGAATTGCGAGAAAAAAGTCAGAATTGCAAGATATAAATTCGCAATTGCAAAAAAAAGTTAGAATTGTGAGAAAAAAGTCAGAATTTAGTTTATATTTCACAATTGTGAGAAAAAAGTCATAATTGCAAGATATAAACTCACAATTGCAAAAATAGTTCGAATTGGGAGAAAAAAGTCAGAGTTGAGTTTATATCGCACAATTGTGAGAAAAAAAGTCAGAATTAAGTAAGTTTATATCTCACAATTGGTAGTTATAACTCACAATTGTGAGTTTATATCTCGCAGTTCTCACATTATAACCCACAATTATGAGTTTATATCACAGTTGTGAGGAAAAAAGTCAGAATTGCAAGATATAAACCCGCAATTGCGAGAAAAAAGTCAAAATTGCAAGTTTACATCTCGCAATTCTCACATTGTAAATCACAATTATCAGTTTATATCTCGCAATTATGACAGTTGTGAGGAAAAAAGTCAGAATTGCGAGAAAAAAGTCAGAATTGCAAGATATAAACTCACAATTGCAAAAATAGTTAGAATTGGGAGAAAAAAGTCAGAGTTGAGTTTATATCGCACAATTGAGAAAAAAGTCAGAATTGCGAGAAAAAAGTCAGAATTGCAAGATATAAATTCGCAATTGCAAAAAAAAGTTAGAATTGTGAGAAAAAAGTCAGAATTTAGTTTATATTTCACAATTGTGAGAAAAAAGTCATAATTGCAAGATATAAACTCACAATTGCAAAAATAGTTCGAATTGGGAGAAAAAAGTCAGAGTTGAGTTTATATCGCACAATTGTGAGAAAAAAAGTCAGAATTAAGTAAGTTTATATCTCACAATTGGTAGTTATAACTCACAATTGTGAGTTTATATCTCGCAGTTCTCACATTATAACCCACAATTATGAGTTTATATCACAGTTGTGAGGAAAAAAAGTCAGAATTGCAAGATATAAACCCGCAATTGCGAGAAAAAAGTCAAAATTGCAAGTTTACATCTCGCAATTCTCACATTGTAAATCACAATTATCCGTTTATATCTCGCAATTATGACAGTTGTGAGGAAAAAAGTCAGAATTGCGAGAAAAAAGTCAGAATTGCAAGATATAAACTCACAATTGCAAAAATAGTTAGAATTGGGAGAAAAAAGTCAGAGTTGAGTTTATATCGCACAATTGTGAGAAAAAAGTCAGAATTGTGAGAAAAAAGTCAGAATTGCGAGAAAAAAGTCAGAATTGCAAGATATAAATTCGCAATTGCAAAAAAAAGTTAGAATTGTGAGAAAAAAGTCAGAATTTAGTTTATATTTCACAATTGTGAGAAAAAAGTCATAATTGCAAGATATAAACTCACAATTGCAAAAATAGTTCGAATTGGGAGAAAAAAGTCAGAGTTGAGTTTATATCGCACAATTGTGAGAAAAAAAGTCAGAATTAAGTAAGTTTATATCTCACAATTGGTAGTTATAACTCACAATTGTGAGTTTATATCTCGCAGTTCTCACATTATGACCCACAATTATGAGTTTATATCACAGTTGTGAGGAAAAAAGTCAGAATTGCAAGTTTATTCAGAATTGCAAGTTTATATCTCGCAATTCTCACATTATAAATCACAATTATCAGTTTATATCTTGCAATTATGACAGTTGTGAGGAAAAAAGTCAGAATTGCAAGATATAAACTCGCAATTGCAAAAAAGTTAGAATTGGGAGAAAAAGTCTGAATTTATTTTATATCTCACAATTGTGAGAAAAAAGTCAGAATTGCAAGATATAAACTTGAAATTGCAAAAATAGTTAGAGTTGTGAGAAAAAAGTCAGAGTTGAGTTTATATTTCACAATTGTGAGAAAAAGTCAGAATTGCAAATTTATATCACAGTCGTTAGGAAAAATATCAGTGAGAAGTATTTATTTATTTATTTATTTTCCTCCGTGGCGGAAACCAGCTTCCATACTATTTACTACTGATTTTTTTGTTGTAGCAGAATAGTAAATAAGTATTTTAATGACAATTGCTTCTAAGAATTTGTAATAGTGCTGAAAGGGAAATAAAACAAAATAAAACTCCTCATGCATTTCACTGGCATAATGAAAAGAAAGTTATTCTGTCACTCACTTTCTCTCTCCCTCTTTTGCTATTTAGTTGTGCAAACTTTCTTCAAGTGTGTTTGTGTTTGTTTTGACACCAGCAAACAGGATTTCTCCTCCATTTCCAACTCTTTTCACTACAAAGTAAAGCTTCCAGCATGCTTTGCTTTAGTACACACACACAGACTGCAGAGCTCAAGTAGCTATGTTAGTGTAATCCCGCTTTCCTTTTTGCCGCTTTGTAATTCTCCAGAAATACCCCGGCACGTGTGTGCGTGTGTGTAATTTTCTACAGCACACACCACAGCAATGGTCTTCTAGCCTGTTAAATTGGAGACAGAAAGAGCACTGGAGAGAGAGAGACTCACACGAGGATCAGCATACACAGCTGTGACAGCAACAGAAGACCTTTTCTCCTCCCTTTTCATTCTTTATTCCCAAGCATTGAGACTTTTTCTGCCTTTTTCTAAGCTGAGAGCATCTAGACAAAGTGGAGAGATAGAGAGGGAAAGAGAGTTTGAGTTTAGGAGGGCAGAATGAGAGAGAGATTGTGACTGTGTGTTGGAATGCGCTGATACATGGGAACAGGCTGCTTATCTCCGTTTGTCCCCTTGTCAGTCATCCTGAGATGCACACGCATACACTTCGGAACGCTGGAGGCTCCGTTTCGGAAAGGTGGTGATTAACCCCTTCCCCCTCGTTCCTCCTCCTCCTCCTCCGTCTCTCCCGCCGTCTGGTTCCTTTACCTGTACTCGTCTGGACTCGTTCGGTGAGTAAAGACACAGAAGGACAGGAAGGAAGAGAGATGAGAGAGAAGGAGGGAGAGTAATACCAAGACGCTGCAGTTCATTCTCTGTGGAATACGGTGAAATTCCAGGGAGGATTTGGACACCTGTGGAACACAATTCTGGATATTCTACTTGTGCAATTTGATTGGATGACTGAAATGGAATACCAAGTGAGTGACTGATTGAATTCTTTCGAGTCAAACCTGCAGTTGCACACTATGTCTAAACCTTCACGACTCGCTCGCCCATCCTCGGCGGGTCCCGGCTCCAAACTCCCCTCGACCCGTCGGGATACAACTGCCGGCAGACCCAGAATGCTCGGCATGGGAGAGAAGGTGATGCGGACAGGAAGCGAGGGCAATGTAGCCGGCCAGAGGCCTCCTGTTAATGGGACAACACATTCGCATATCCCGCAAAACACTAATATAAAGGAAGAGGACGAGGTGGCCCAACCAAGGAGCCGAATCAGTCCACCTAAAGGATCCACGGCAAGCGTAACCCAACCACAAGTCGCACAGCCCAGTAAGTACGAGATACCAGACACCTTTATCCAAAGCGAATTACAAAAGAAGGATAAAAGCAATTCAATAAAAGCCAGCAATATTCGTAATATACAATGCCAGATTTACAAAGTTTACAACTAGATTACAATGTACTGCTGTTCTCATATTTAACAGCTGCTGTTTGGACTCTTTGGTCACTGTTGATCTTGTGTTTTCATTATTTTAATGAATCAATTCCCCGAGGAAATTGTTATGGTGCAGATGTTGCTTTTTCATGGCTCAGGGCTCGTTAAAAAATTCTCAGGTGTGTCACATTATCTTTGCCACAGATATTTCCCCCAAAATTCCTGAGAATTGGAAATAGAACCCCATGACACAATTGTTGACGTAAAGTAAGGACTAAAAGTCTTTTAATTTAATGACAAATGTCATCATGCTTTCGATTGCAGGCGTTGGTATCTTGGTAAATTTGAGCATAGTTTTAAGACATTGTTGAGATCTCTGAACCTCTAGAGGAGACAACTGTGAGATTTGCTAGTATCTTTTTCACGGAAGACAAGCCAGAACCTCTAGACTTAAGCCAAAATATCCATTTGCTCCTCTTGTAATCTCATTGCTGGAGAAAAACATGAGATAGTAAGAAAAAGGTCTCATTCCTACGTGTAAAGTTTGCCTTCCTAAGATTTTAGACCTTCCAGATATGCGATACGTTATATAATTTGTCTGATTTGTTTTAAGTTCACTAGTCTTAATTGTTTGACATTTAGTTTTAATTGCTGACTAAAGATTGATATTTGTAATTAAGGACATCCCTGAGATGTTGAAGTATCCGTGTTGAGTATGAGGAAAAATGAAACAGTTTTGTTTGCAGAGTGCATGCGGGTTTTATTAAGCGGATTTGCATTATTGATTTAAAGTGTCTGAATGAAAGTAAATTGCAGATGGTTTTAAGTTAAAAGTCTTTAGGTGCAGGTTGACTTTGGGTTTTGTGGCATTAGATCAGCAGCAGGTTTTATTCTTGTGGGTGTTTGCTGCATTCCTCACAACAAACAACAAAAAAAAAAAACACATGGGCTCAGCATCACATTGCCTCCCCATTCCAGCACAGTGGGATGCAGATTAATGTCAGTTTGTGTGTGTGCATGTGTTTGTGAATGTGATTAGGCACCTCTTTATCACATTCCACCCCAGTGGGTTTTAATCCTGCTGGTTGTGGTTGAGGAGCTCCATGTCAACCCAGACTTGCTCTAAAAGTGGTGATAAGGCCCAAATCCTGTCACCTCAGCGGCCTTCTGATGCCTGTCAATCACAGCCCTCGATGTGTAGTGATTAAAAAGCATGTCATGTCCTCTCAGTGAAATTGCAGGAACGCACCCCTGGGGCGGGGATTTAGCCCGTGATGATATTAAGGACTGGACGTTCTTGAGGTTAACATCCTTCTTTTAGTTATTCATGCAGACGAGCACACACAGTAAGTAAGTAGTACATCACTTGATTGATCACTGAAAGAGATGGTTGACATCAAACCTGGTTTCTGACATTTCTAAGTGTGTTTGCCTCCATTCTTTCCATCTAAGAGGGCAGTAAAAGGGACTAGAATCCAGTTATTACCATGAAAATTGGTCCTCTGTAGATGTAGCAATATATTTTGAACATTTTCAAGGTGAAACATCAACACTCGACACAGATCTTTTATAGTTTGTGCCATTGATGGATGGATGGATGGATGGATGGATGACTTCAGGTGTCTATAAAAAGAACAAAAATTATGATTCATACACAATTTTTACTTTAGTCCATATGATTAATGATCTATGATCTTAATAATCTTTCAAAACTAAAACATCTTCTGAAGTATAAAATAGTTTGTGAAAAGAGTAGAAAGAGTCGTTACTCATTAAAAATCGTGACTTGTCCCAGATCTCGCTTCGCATCTCAAATATTGTTTGAGTTCATTTGCCACAGCCTATATTTATTGTTGCACATGTTGAATTTAAAGTGCAGTGTTAATTTTGTACTATTTATATACTATTATTTTGTTTTTAATGACAAAAAAATGGAAAAAGCTATAGCAATTAGCGTTTATTTTTATATTTTCAATTTAGTTTGTTTTCATTTTATGTGCAGTGTGTTACTCAACTTATTTTCAGTTAGTTGTCGATGCAGCATTTCTAAAAAAAAGTTTACTTTGTACATCTAATTTTTATAATTTATTTTATTTCACCTTTTCTTCCCTAACTTCCTTAGTGGAAGACTGATTTTTATATGAAGGATAATCAAAGGATGTGATGGTTACACATGAAACGAATGTGTCATGCAAAGAAAAGGGATTAATTCTCACATAGCCAGTTAGTCTAAAAATATACTTCATAATCAAACTGTCATAACAGTGTAATTTTACTTTCCTCATCTGTTGGTTGCGGTGAATTGCAGAGCTTGAAGAAATATCCACATCGCTATGATCAGGTGCTTTCTTAACTGCTGTTTTCTCTGCATTCATTTTTGTTGTGTGTTTATTTTGTTATTGAGAGGAAAGCGCAGCACGTATTTGCATATTCATCTAAACATATGGATGTTTGTTTACAGTATATCGTTGCAACGGTATTTCCAACTACTTTTTACTTTTAAGCAAAGAACAAAAAAGAACTTCACTGTGAGTAGGTTACTTTTAAAATGTATTTCACTACAGATTATAAAATGCATGCTTTAAAAAGTCATTTGTAACATATTTCGTTACATTACTCAAGTTTAGTGACTTAATCTAAAAACTTTAGAATACTTTGGAATACTAATAAGTGTGGAACAAACACAAAAAAGGTCATTGCAAGTTTTTATCTCACAATTCTGACTTTTTCCCTCAGAATTGCGTGATATAAAGTTGCAATTGTGAGTTATAAAGTCAAAATTATGAGATATAAACTCACAATATTGAGAAATATTACTAGATACTCAGATAATAAATTCACAATTGCAAGAAATAAAATTAGTATTGCAAGGTTATATCTCCCAATTCTGAATTTATTACTTGCAATTGTGAGTTTAAATCTCGCAATTCAGAGAAAAAGAAGTCAGAATTGTGAAATGCAAACTCACAATTGTGAGGGAAAAAACAAAGAGAAAAAGTTAACAAGTGAATTATAAAATGACTCACAAAACATGAAAACAGTGGAAAACATGAAACTTGACTCCTCTTTTTCAGACGGTCAGAGTCAGAGAATCACCAATCGCTGTTTAAATGACATTAAAACTCAAAGTAATCACTTTGGTAATCTAAAACACTTTTCAGATGTAGCTGTAATCTGATTACCACCCATTTAAAATGTAACTGTAATGAAATACAGTTACTCAAATTTTGTATTTTAAATACGTAACTAAGTATTTCGTTACTCCCCAACCCTCCGTGTGCGTTTGCATTTGCATGAGTGTGAGCATGAGCAATAAGTTGCTGGCTGCAGTTCATTTAACGGCCAGCGGTGTCGCTAATAACAAGGGTTTCTGAATTCTACATATTGCCCCTTTAAGGATTTGTAATAGTTTTAGTTTTAATTAACAATAACAACAAATGACGGAAATGTATTTTTTGGGGTAACAACCTCTCAGATCTGCCTAAATGTAAACTTTGTAAATGTTTTCACCAATTAGTTTTTTATAAAGTTTTTTTTTTTTTTTTCCTAGAAGGTTACTTTAAATGGACCATATGAGAGTTAATGTTTTCTAGACTTAGAGTTCAAGCTCAGGTCATAACATGCTGGGTGAATGGGGATGAATGATCACATTTCCCAACTGGAGAGATAATGTGTGTGCATCTTTTTGTAATTTGCATTTCATTTTCTAAATAAACGTAATGCAGATAATAAGATTTAATTTGAAGAGTGAAGAGTTAAGTGCCCTGAAGAGTGAAATTACCTATTTGTAATGAAACTATATTTGAATACAAAAATTTCCTTTGTGCTATGATGAACCGCCCAGATTCAAGCAAGAAAGACTATTATAATCACCTGTGATCTGATACTAATGTTTTCTACCTAAACATGCCCTCAAAGAAACATCTGGAAGGAAATCAAATACATTCTCTTTTTTCTTTGCCCTTTTTATGTCTGACAGATAGAATGATAAGGGAGAGTTTTGTTTATCAGCAGTCGGCTTTCTTAAAGGGGTTTTCTGTTTATCTGCAGGTACAATGGTTCAGTCTTTTGTTTAAACTACTGTTAGCGCTCTTTGAAAGTTTATCACAAGCAGGTGTAACTGGACAAAGAACTGTATCACAGTCAGTAAATTTCACGGCTGGGTGGTCTTGCTTACTCATGGTTCAGCCAGACAGAGGTTATGGGAAAGAAAGAGGGCAGAGAAGGAGGGAGAGA
Organism: Opsariichthys bidens; assembly: GCA_037194245.1. Classification (NCBI taxonomy): domain Eukaryota; kingdom Metazoa; phylum Chordata; class Actinopteri; order Cypriniformes; family Xenocyprididae; genus Opsariichthys; species Opsariichthys bidens. The sequence continues at coordinate 1,830,904 of CM074301.1, read as the reverse complement.
CAGCCCCCTCATCACAAGTTTATCTTAAGCTGCATGCTTGGATCTGTCCCGGGGCTTTTGCTGTTTAGTTTTTCTTGCTTAGACTATAAGTGGTCACCCGAATTGATGTGTTTAACATATCAGTCTGAGATCTGCTGATGTAAGAAGCATAACATTTCCCTGGGGGTTTATGGGACAGCCAGTGTAGTACACCAAAATAATGCAGAATGACTTTTAATTTGGCTTTTTTTTTACATTGTGGGACTCAAATCAGGAGAAAATGATACAGTTCAGTCATATGTTTAATCATTGTCTTTTCATTTAAAGAGGACATGTTTATACCCTTTTACAAAGTCTTGATTTTGTTTTCGGGGTGTGCTAGAATAGGATTCTAGGATGATTTCACATATTTTACATTGTTGAAGCACCTTTTTCCCAAGTCTGTCAGTAACGCTCTGTTTAATTCATGTCTCTAAAGCCCCTCCTTCCAAAACACGCAATGTGCTCTGATTGGTCGGCGGGATCAGTGTGTTGTGATTGGTTTAGGAAATGCCACGCCCCTTGCCATAGCAGTGAGTTTCAACACACTGACTGCATTCGAAAAACTCAAAGTCATCAGGCAATGAGTTTGCAGGCAGCATTTGTGCGTGAAAGAATCTTACGGAACTAATTTCGGACAGAATTCTGAGGCAGCATAATAGTTTAATGATCTACAACAAAATAGAGAGATCTTTGATGATAACTAATGGGAATATTTATTTAGTACAATAATAATTTCTCATTAGAAATGACATCAAAAGTGAAAAACATTAGTCAAAAATTTACACACAAAATTACCACCAAATGCAACTTTCAAATATCAACTTTATTTTTTAGCTCAACTGTCACAGAATGGAATGTTAAAAGCTGGCGAAGGAAACATATCTATGCTGCCTTCAAAAACCGATCGGATGAAGGAATCTCAGGAGACAGGAAGTGAAGCTAACATTTGATTCAGTCGTGCCTTGATGCCTTCCTACCTTGGAATGCAGCCTCCCAACGCAGCATTTTTAAGCTTTCGGACACAGCCTCTGCCCAATTTTGTTTTTGTCGTACGCCTTATTTGCATATGCAGCAATTATTTCATTGAGGAATAGAGTGTATTTAGTCTTTTGTAATTTTGCAGACCTTGTTCATGCTCAAACAGCAACATTACACACTAAAGAAAGTTGAAAATGTTTAAAAGGATAGTTTCAAATAGTTTATTGGTTAAATCTCTGTCTTTTCCTCACACAATACTGTCTTATCATTTCAAAAGACTTTTTTTAAATACTTTTATTTAATTAAAAAAAAACGTTATACTCTTATTCAAGGATGCATTACATTGATCAAAAGCAACAGTAAAGACTATACATATTTCTATTTTAAATGAATGCTCATCTTTTGAACTTTATATTCATCAAAGAACCCTGAAATCCGGTTTTCAACATTAATAATAATAAGAAATGTTTCTCAAGCTGCAAATCAGCATATTAGAATGATTTCTGATGGATCATGTGACACTGAAGATGCTGAAAATTCAACTGCCATCACAGGATTACATAAATTACATTTTAAAATACTGTATATTTTAGAAAAGAATTATTTTAAACTGAAATAACATTTGACTGTTTTAATGTGTTTTGGTCAAATGCAGTCTTGGGGAACATAAAAATATTTAGCGTACGTTTTCATACGGGTTTGGAACATGAGGGTGCGTAAATAATGACAGAGGTTTCATTTGGGATAAACTATTCCTTTCGTGGTCACAACAGAGTAATCCCATGAGTTTTGGTGAAAGTGTCAGACAGGGACAAGTTCTTGTAATTAAGAGAAATCTAAGTCATTACAATGGAGACTGGAGCCAGTGGAAGTGCTAAAAAGAGAGTGGGATAAGATTAATGAACACTGGTCATTAACCCTTAATCCTCTCTGATTAAAAAGTGAGACACACTTTTAATCCAGATCTGCCCAATCCAAAGACAACCCTGCTGGCATTGCTGGCAACCAACATAATGCATGCTAGGACCATTTGCTGGTTTGCTTGTCACCATCATGGCAAGAGGAAGTGCTGGTGGACCGGCCACAGTTCTGAGAACAGTATGACTATGCTAGACCAGCACTGTACCAGCATAAACCGGCCTGGACCAACATGGAATTCATGCTGGTTTATGCTGAATTTTTCACACTCCAGCAGAATTTACTGTACCAGCAAGTTCCTGAAGAGCAATTCAGGTCAATAACAGAGACAGGTTTGCTTTTTTTTTTTTTTAAAGGGATCCTTAAATTAAAAAAAATCTTTTCATTTATGTCTTTAAAAACCTATATGACTTATTCTGTGAAACAAAAAAGCAAAATATCTGCTTATACTTCCTTTTAATGGAAAAGAGCAGCATGAACATTCTTCAAAACATCTTGTTTTGTGTTCCTCAAAAAAAAAAAAGACAGCAATTTGGGTTTGAAACAACATGAGGGTGAATATATGATTACATTTTTTTTTTTTTTTTTCAAACAAATGAGAATTATTGGGCTTTTTATTTAAGCATATTTTGAAGATCTTCGAAAGACAGAAAGCAGACATGGAAGGATGTGGACACTATTTGCTCATCCCAGATTTATTGTAACCAAATTACTCTCTTAAATGAGGTATTTTGTGCTTGGAAGCCACTACATTAATCTCGGACCAGCAGACTATTATTCCTTCAGACAGATGGAGTGCTCTGTTTGTGAAAAACTAAATTCATGTGGGCAGAAGTTGATCCACAGGTCACCGACCAGCTCAGCTAATGAAAAGTGCCTGAGTGCTTTAACTTAATGGCAAATGGAATCTGGTAATTGTTCACCGTTTGGCAGGAAGAATCGAAAAGGGGAGGGCGAGAAAGAAAGGAAAGGTTTATCATTCTGTGTCGCGAGATATTCTAGTCTCCTAAAGCATTCAAGGAGAGTTAATGTCAGGAGAGGGAGTCGCACATAGATACTTTTCTTACTTCAGGAATTTTCCAGAATCCTTTCCGCTGAGCTCATACGGCTGCTTAATCGCCACTGCGGCTTGCAGGACACAGTCGCCAGTAACCAAAACCTGAGATCAATGAAATCGGGAAGAAAAAGAGAGGGAGAGACCCATGCAACAAGGCCCACCTTAGACAAACTTTGTATTAGGTCACTGACTAGGCAAGAACCAACAAGTTGTGTGTCTTTGGACTAGTATATTGACATTTGAGGCAGTTTGTGTTGATTCATGGTGTAGCTCTACACGGTTTAGATGTCACACAGTGTCTGGGTGATATGAGTCAGAGACTGAGGGGGGATGAGAAGAGCTCCATTCAACACACCTGGTTTTGTTGTTACTGTTTATTTCCCTTGAGCTGAATTCATGCCCTGAGGGTCATCACGCGTGAAGACCGCAGACGTAAAGCGCCGAGCTACAGAACTTTGCACTTCGTAGTTGATATATGCCCTAGCAGATACTGGTCACATTCTATTAAGTGCCTTTTCATGAGTCCATGTGTCATGGGGGGCATCGAAGATACTTAGATACCTAAGCAGAAATCAATAAAAACATGCATAACCTCAAGGTGTTTGTCTGAGATGTCGATGACGCTTTTGAAGATGTTGATTCCAGCATGGAAAAACAGGGATATTTCACCCCCCCAAAAAAATGACCCCCAAATTTTGTTGAGAAAATGATGACAAAATGAAGGTGAACTATTTCTTTAATAATAAATACCTGTCTCTCTACCATGTTCCATGTTTCTACAAATGCCTAGAGTTTAACCCCTTAGCCCTTCAGTTCAAACACATCCTCTCTATCACTATCCTGTTTCTCTTTTGTGAATAGAGACTATTTGTTACAAACAGTGTTATTTTAATATTATATAGTATTTTCTTAACATCAACTAAAAAAAGTCATTTTCATTTGTTTTTCCATAGCTTTTAGCTTCATTTCAGTTACCAAAAACAATTAGTAACATGACACTAATTGCTGATAATTCAACCTTAGCACAAGAAAGAGTTCACAAACTAGAATTACAAATACTCCTTCAGTTTTTTTGTGTCGAAATATGCACACGTCATCACAACAAAGAGACTCAGAACAGCTGTACTGTACTATGCAGAATGAGACAGATGTTAATTTCCAGAGTTTTCTTGACTCCTGAAGCGTGAAGTTATTTTATCTTTGTTTTTCACAAGATCTGCAATGGCAGGATTAGACTAAAACTGTTCCTTCCTTTCATTGTGATTATTCCTGAATGGGAATCCAGTCTTTGGTTCCCAGCTGAGAGCATGTTATTTAAAGTAGCACAATGGTGGACTTCCTGTGAAAGTTCATCTGCTTGCATCATTACTTGCAATATACAAGTGTAAGTGACCAAGATACTGTATATCTGACAGGGATGCATAAACTGATTTTGTCCCCATGTTATGGTTAATAAATGATAAATAGTCAAAATTATTAATTTTTTGCCAAAATAAAATCAACTCAATGTGAATGTGAAAATTTTTAACTGAATGTGACATCAAAAATCGTAATGTACAGTATGAGAAATGGATATTCATTTTGAGATTTACTAAAAATTGCATAATAACAGTGTTGTCTGGTTGTTAGTAATTAAGCCGAGAGATGGTTTGTTTGTGCAATGCAATGGCATTCATAAATTTAGTGTTGCTGAACTTCTTATGAGGACACTTAATATGTGAACCAATAATAAGTCGCACAGGGGTAGATTTGTATCAATAGCCAACAATACACTGTGTGGGTCAAAAGTATGGATTTTTCTTTTATGCCAAAAATCATTAGGATATTAAGTAAAGATCATGTTCCATGAAGACATTTTGTGAATTCCTACCGTAAATATATCAAATTTATTTTTGTGAGTGGATATGCATTGCTAAAGAATTCATTTGGACAAGTTTAACGGCGATTTTCTAAATATTTGGATTTTTTTGTACCCTCAGATTCCAGATTTTCAAACCATGCATCTTATTTATTCAGCCGTCAGATGATGTATAAATCTCAATTTCAAAAAAATTGACCCTGCTTTTGTGGTAAATGCTGGCTTGGATGAGAACTGAACTGAGCTGGATGACGACATCACTGTTTTCTCCAGAGCTGATGAACTTTACACAGTTATTGAACCAAACTGAATCAACACTGAACTCATTTCAACCAAATTGAAACATTATTTTCCCGCATCACTATGAAGCCGCTTCGAAACAATCTGTATTGCATAAATGAAGTTGACTTACATACTTTAGAGCTCCGTCACCAAGCGAGTTCTTATTAATAAGTCCCTTCTCTCTAAGTTTGCAGAAGTTTAATTGGAGATCCAGTGTTCTCTGCCCCAGTTTCCACAGAGGTCTTATGAGACTATGAGCTCTGACAGGTTTGAGGCCCACACATGCAGCACTGACAGAAAATTGTATCTTTTAATCGTAAACTGGTGCAATGGATGGACTGTTCCTCACATTCCTCCAGTGCTTGTCGTCTTCTTTTTGTTCTGTTGCTGTTTCTTCTGTCTTTCCCTTTTCGTTCGCCTCTCCGCTTACTGCATTTGTTTGAGCTTGCCACTTTTCTTGTTTGTCTGTCTCTCTAGCTTTCTCTACCCCCTCTTCTCTTTCTTCCCTCCATCCCTTGCTTTTCCTTGCCCTCTTCTCTCTGAACAGGTTGTGCTCTGGTTTTCTCAGTACTGATTAAAAGTAGTGTCTCTGTTTGAAGTCTATTCAGCAAGCTGTGTGTGGTTGCTTATTAGGGTCAGCCAAGAGGGTTAGACACACACACACACACACACACCCCTAATGAACACCGTCTCCTAAAGAGACTCCTTGTTTCAAGAAAAGACTGGTTAAGCAAGGATGAAAAGATGAAGGGATTTCCTGAAATGTTGGCACTGAGTGTAAGTTGTGTGCGCACACTCTTTCTTTTCCTCTTTCTTCTCTGTTCGCTCCATTCTGATGCAGCATCTAATGGCTAAACAAGCTCCTGCTACAGAGAGGCCGGTGAAATAGAAACAAGAGGAAATGAAGCAAGAAAAAGGGAAGAGGTTTTAAAGGTGAGAGGCAAAGCACTGCATACATGCTTTGAATTTCAACAGCCAGAAAAAGTTCCACAGTTTCCTTCGAGTTTATCAGAGCAATTCGTTGAATTAGTTTATTAGATTTTGGGATGTCGCAGCTAATTATAATAAAGCAGGTCTTGTTGTAGAGGTTACGCACAAGACACATTGAGCCCTGGTGCTCATGTGGGAGATTAGGTTTGAATCCTGATTCTGTTGTGTACCAATCCCATTGTCTGCCTAATAAATTTCTCTCTTGTCTCTACTCATGCTAAATCAAATCACACATGTCTTACATGGTACATATAAAGTCAATATAAAAGCCCTATATTTCACTTCCTGGATGCTGATTGGTCAATACAGCTGTCAATTGCAGTTGCGGCAGGTGTTTCGTTGACTCTAACGAAATTGCGTATAGCATGTTTAACCTTTTTAGGCTTGGTTTCACAGGCAGGGCTTAGATTAAGCCAGGATTAGGACATTTAAGTAGCCTTTTTATCTTGAATCAAAATCATAGCACTCACATATTTTAAGATAGTGCAAGATGCTTTCAGCTAAAACAGCTCAAACGTGTATTTTGGTCTAGGACTAGGCTTAAGCCTCGTTTCGTAAAACAATGAGGCATTTGAATTCTCTCTTCAAAAACTGCCCCTGTGTCCAGTAACATACAGTAATAGCGATGAACGCCCAATACCCAGCAGCATCACTTTTGAAAAAGTAGACTTTAAAGCACTTATTATTGAAATTATACTTAAGCAATATACTTAAATAATATAGATCAGTTTTTTGGACACTTGACTGCATGCTAATTGAAATTAAATGAAAATATACAGTATTATCATTTATATTAAATGTAGTTAGTTAAGCTTTAGAGTAGGGGTGAGCGATATAGCCTCAAAATTACATCATGATATTTCAAGAATATTTGCAATAACGATATTTATGACGATATAGAGAAATATATGGAAAAACGTTTTATTGGTGATTGCAGCATTTATAAGTGCAAACAAAATGAAGGGTATTTTCCATCCTTTTCCATTGAGCTACTGTCCTCGATGAAAAAATCCTAATTTAACATTATTTTACATTTGATTACTTTAATTTCTGTAGTCTTCATTGTAAAAATTAAATACAGATTAATGCTTACCATTAAAGTAATAAAACGTATTCAGTCAAGAGCAGAAAGTGATTTTCTTTGTCTTTTGTTTTTTGATTAACATGACAGACAGCAGCAGCAGCAATATTGGACTACTGTCACTTTAAGAGTTTCTGCATGGACCCAATATACTGTTACACAACACCCCTCGCTCCTTCATTACACATGCTTTACATGTGCTCTAGTATTATTAGTCAACACATTAAAACATGATGAAAAATAAAGTCATGAAAGTGTTTCAAGTCGTCTTTCATTTTATTAATATTATATTTTCTGTAAGTACATTTTTCGGTAACACTTTACAATAAGGTTCATTAGTTAACATTAGTTAACGTGAACTAATAATGAATACAGCATTTGTTAATCTCTGTTAACGTTCATTTCAACATTTACTAATACATTATTAAAATCTTGTTAACATTAGTGAACATGAACAACTGTAACGTTAACAAAAATGAGGAACAAATGTATTGCTTATGGTTAGTTCAAGTTAGTTAATACATATAATAAGATTCATTAGTTAAATATTTTGTTATAAGTACATTTAAACATAATAAGTGTTTTTTTTCTCTAAAATATACTTATACTATAAGCACACTACATTGACTAAGGTCATTTAACTTTTTCATAAGGTATGTGCTGAGAAGCACCCGTTTAACTCAGCCAAAAGATGATGAGATGTCAGTGCAAACCATGATTATAGTGCTTTTAAGCTGGTACCTGATGTTAACCGGCGAATTTCATGTTTCATGCCTGAGGGTGATTTTTTGAGCCGCAGTTGGACGGCACTTTGATTTACTGACGAACCAAGCAGAGCTGATATAGGTTGTGAGACAGCGTGTAGATTCATGCTGCTGTAAATCAGCGTGTGCTCGTCTAAAGCTCCCCAACATCTATTGAGCCAGTGACTGAAACATCAACAGCTGTCTCCATAAAAGGTACTGAAAGATGTGTGTTTGGGTGATCGGACGAGGAATCTTTACTTGTTGAGACAGATATTGTTTTGCTGGCCTAGCTTGACTGTCTCTTGTTCATGCCATTAGGTAATTAAGCGCACTTAGTGTATAGGGCAGATTTCTGTAGTTGGCAGAAGCTGCTCTATTTGGCTGTGTGTTTATTAAACCAGTCAGTCATCTGTCTGGTCAGCTTTTAGAAGTCATCTTATTATGCTTTAATATGCATTATTATTTTTATAGACGCAGACTTGTTGCTTGTTCATTTGTGTTTCTCAGAAAAATAGAAATTGTTTGGCAACAGTACGGGAGTGTCCGGGAACAATCTTTTTCTGTGTTAATATATTTTAAAATGTAATTTATTCCTGTGATGCAAAGCTAAGTTTTTTAGCAGCCATTACTCCAGTCTTCAGTGTCACATGATTGTTCAGAAATCATTATAATATACTGATTTGATGCTCAGAGAAACTTATTGATAGTAATAGTTATGTAGTGTTGCGCAATATTTTTGTGAAAACTATAATATAGTTTTTTCAGGACTCTATGGAAGCCCGTTTCCGACCTACTGAAAAAAATAAAATAAAAAGAAGATTATTGCGAATGCTCACAATTCTGACTTTTTTTCACAGAATTGTGAGATATAAACTTGCAAGTACCAGTTATAAAGTCAGAATTGCGAGATATAAAGTCAGAATTGCGAGTTATAAAGTCAGAATTCTGATGTTTTTTCATATCTCGCAATTCTGACTTTATAACTCGCAATTGTGACTTTATATCACACAGTTCTGAGAAAAAAAGTCCGAATTGCGAGTTATAAAGTCACAATTGACATATCTCACAATTCTGTGAAAAAGTTGCAATAATGTTCTTTTTCGGTGGCGGTAACAGGCTTCCATAAGAATCCTTGAGAAATAGAAAGTTTTAATAAATAAAATAGTAACTTAATAACCATTATGTTATTAATAAATAAATACCGGCATTTATTTTGAATATAAATAATTTAGAACATTGTAAAACCTTACTGACTCCACACTTTTCAAAGGTGGTGTATCTCTATTGACTGAATTTTCTTACCTTTCTTTGGAGCATTTCTTTACTTTTCTTTTTCTTACCTTTCTATAGAGCATTTCTTTACCATTTCTCTCCATTTTTCTGCTTTCCCCCCATTTTCATCTTTTTTAGGTATCAGAACTAATATGACTACAAGTCATATTGACTAATGTTTTTTGAAAATGTAAAAATGTGTGTGTGTGCTTGTTTTCATGATTTATGAGGAAGCAAATTTGTATAATGACATTACACTGGTATTACTACATAAACATGTTTTACGAGGACGTTTCATGACATTAATATCCTCGTATTTAAAATAGCTCTAAAAACATATAAACAATGGGTCTCATTGACTCATAATTGTGTGGATTATTTCGTATTTGTACATGCATGAGAACGTTCACGAAAGTCCGTGTTGCATACAACACGTTCGTACGCACATGAATTTTTTCTTAACCTCGTTCTTATTTTAGTGAATTTGGAGTGTTCTAAATGAGCGGCCGTGTGCAAGAGGTTAGTGAGACCCAATGTTTTATTAAAAATGTAAAAATTCAGAATATTTTCTGTGATGGGTAGGGTTAGTGTAGTGGGATAGAATGTACAGTATAAAAACCACTATGGAATGGAATGTCCTCACTAAGATAGCAAAACAAACCTGTGTGTGTGTACTTGTTTTCCTTACATTGTGGGGACCAAATGTCCCCACAACGTAAGTAAAACCAGTAAATCTTGACATTGTGGGGACCTTTTGTTGGTCCCCATAAGGAAACAAGCTGATAAATCATACAGAATAGCAGAACATTTTCTGTGAGGGTTAAGTTTAGGGGTGGGGGGGGGTGGGGGAACAGAATGTACAGTTTGTACAGTATAAAAACCATTACGCCTATGGAAAGTCCCCACAAAACACAAAAACACAACATGTGTGTGTGTGTGTGCAAATGCTCAAAGGCATCATGCCCATTCAAACTTCCAAGTATACATACATAAAAATTTCACACATTCCAAACCTTCACCTTCATCACACATTTACATCAGGCTCATGATGTCCATAAAAAATGCTAATTTGTATAAATGTCACTGATTATAACAGCTCCTACTTGTGTACTATTGTCTATTGTGTGTGCAGAGCAGAGATGAGTTAGTTTCTGGTTCACAAGTCAGTAACTGCCTCTGTGCATATTAGAATTTGATAAACGTCCCCATAATCAGACTCCGGAAATGGAATGAGTTCAGCCATTATGATATCATCATTTAGACAGCCAGACCAATCATCTCATCTCATCTGATTCTGAATTCCTTCAGGCTCACGGAGAGACAGAGGATCATGGAATGTTGAGCATAATTAAAGGGAAAAAGTCAAAATTGCAGAGTTATAGTTAATCTGAGGCTTTCCTGGACCGGCGATCAGATCTCATCATTTCAAAATCTGTCGTTTTCTGTGTTTTTTGTTTCTCTTTTCCTGTCGGCTCATGAACTTTTATAGCCTGCAGAAAAACGATATTTAGAGCATGCTCAGTGGCTGGGAATGCTGGAAATAATCACCGCAGTTCATCTGAATTTGTTTCCATGTGAATAAGATGTAAGGAGCGTTTAGTTTGAACCGCCCTCATTTCCTGACATCACAGAGTGGTTCTCCTCTGTTTCCTTGGGTGTCTGGATACTTTCATTGATTTAAAGTATGGATGTATATTAAGTAAAAACAATTTACGATGTGCCGTTATTAGAAAATTATGCTACCATTATAGATGGTAATGCAGCCATGTCGGGAACTCGGTTGTGCGTTATTTTCTGATAATTCAACAGACTGGAGTCATTTATTCCACTACTGTTACCACACCTCAAGACAGTCTTCAAATGTTGTATTTCAAGACATTTGTCAGGTTTTGGTCCTTAAAATGCTTTTGTATGTAGGACTAATATCTTACGCATCTCATCCCTCACTTCCAAAACGTCATTTTAGAGCTAGTAACTAGTGAAATTGTAAGTGTATCTGCTTCAAGAACAGTGCTGTTATTATCTCGCTAATGGGAAATGTCATGTAGCTTTTAAGTGACTAAACTATTGTTACCTACTGTAAACTACTCTCCGAGCAGCGCTGGCAACACGTTTCTGTGCGAGTGTGTGTCCGTGCTATGTGCGTTTGAGTGGGAGAGAGTGCGGGAGAATACATAATAAAACATAATTTTGTGGCAAAAAAAAAAAACATGGAAAGAATTTGATGTTTTTATAATATTGTTTAGGTGGAGAGAGTGCTGTTCATTCACAATCCCCACCTTCAATTCCTGCCGGCATGGGAATCGAACCAGCAACCTTCAGGTTACAAGCCCAACTCCCTCACCATTAGGTGATAAGTGATATGGGCATGTAATACGGTCAAGACCTGCCTGGAACTACTTTATCCATACGTTTCCCAGAAGTAATTGCCCATTGCCGATTGCTTTCGTCAACCAAACATTTGATTTTTTTAATTTCTCTTACCACATTAAAATGCAGCAAGCAAACAAAAGTACACCACAGTTCATAAGAGCAGGGTCAACAAGATTAAAAAAAAAATAATACTACTTTTATTAAGCAAGGATGCATTGAATTGATCAAAAGTGACATTTAAGACATTTATAATATAACAAAAGATGTCTATTTTAAATAAATGCTGCTCTTTTCAAATGATTTCTGAAGCATCAAGTCTCACAGAAGTCTATGCTGAAAATTCAGCCATTACAGCACAGGAATAAATTGTTTTAAAATAATTTAAAACAGTTATTGTATTTTTATCACATAAATACAGCCTGAATGTGCATAAGAGACTCATTGTATATTTTTTATGATTTAATAGCTCAATAATGAAGAGTTTAGGGTAAAAAATAATAAACATTAATATGATGCTGTACACCTTTATTATAAGCCAGGCTTAAAATGCACTCGAATATTTTATATATAAACATTAAATCCTTAAGAAATAAGTTTGTTTTTTCCTTTAATTTAATTTTTTTTTTTTTTTTTTGGCTTTTTAAAAGACAATATATTTATAGGAAGTAAAATATGACGGTTTGACAGACTTGAACCTACAGCCTTTAATTAGACCATCAACCATTGTGCTACGTCACCCCAAACTTTAGATAGACTCCAGTGTATGTATGCATGATGAGTTAGGGAGGATTCATCCGCATACATATTGTGATCCTCCACAGACAGACCCACAGGGCTGTCAGATCACCCACAGAATAAAGAATTAAACATACTGTGTTCTTAGACAGCCCTCTGCCTGCTTGCCCTCAGCTGTTCTTGTGACATGTTCTTGATTACCACATCAACCCTCCAGCCTCATAGCTCTTATTCTTCCAAGTTCTCTGGGTTTTGAGTGTTTGTAGGTGAATCCTCTATTGCATGTGTTGTGTTTTATACATGATGATGCAAAGGAAGGTGTGTGAGAGAGTGAGAGGTACAATAGCTGTCATCGTCTGTATACGCTTACATGTTTGTTTTTATCAGTAGACTCATCTAACCGCTCTTGCTGTCAGTTAGTGCTTCTAAACGCTCTAGCGTATTCATTTTTCATGGCGCCCCATATTTTATTTTCTATAGTGAGGATAAATTAGAATCAGTGGACAGAAAAGACCTGTAGTATGTATGTATGTAGTGTGTGCCTGTAGTGGTCAGGTGGGTTCAATTTTGTCAGGAAACACTGATAAGGAGCAAAATTTGGCAGCTCCTCCTGTCCACACTAAAAGTATTAACTTTTTGTTTTATTTTTACTGTAGCTCAGTAATAGTGTAACACACTCTGCTCATTGTGTGTGTTGTTTGCAGAAGCACAGAAGCGTCTCTTGACATCCACATGACTGTATCCGTGAGTGTGTGTGTGAGTGTGTGTTTGTTTTAGCATGTGTGTGAGTGTTTGGGGGCAGGGCTGAGTGTGTCTGTCGGCGTCTCCTGAGTGTTGTAAGTTTTGCAGATAACCAAGGACAGTTGTGTCTTTTCCACTATTTACCACTCGCCTTTCATTCCCTCTTCACTCCTCCACTCGAGGCTGGAATACTGGCCGAGTTGAAAATAGTTGGAGAAAATCTGCTCCGGTCTGCAGATTTTGGACAGTTGGAGTTGACTGATTTCACAGAAAATCATGTAGTGTATGCTGGGCACAGACTACAATACAAATATAAGAACAATACAAAGTTAAAGCTGCAATCCGGTAGTTTTGCCTCTTTGTCGCCATCTCTGTTGGAAACCTGCAATTGCAGTAATTCGCGAAATTATCATCTTTATGTGGGTTGTGCATTGGATGGGCTCCTCAGCGCGGATGAATCTATTTGCGGAAAATTTCATCTCCAAAGTAAGTAACAAACCTGCCACTTTTGTTCTGACCAACTGAGGAAAAAATAAATAATTAAATCGCTCTGCCAACGGTGATTAGCTTGGATTGACATAAGCAAAGTATTGTTAATGTTATACTTTGCTCTCAAATTGTTAATGTTAACAACATCAGCATTGCGTGGCTATGTATATTCCTGTGTATTAGTGTTACATGTAGATTTCAATTTCTGTATAGTCTAATCACTTTTTTGTAGTACCATACAATGTGCCATTCAAATGATGTTTAATTATTGCAGCTGCTGTAAGAAAAGGCTACAAATGAAGCAGCACCTGCAGCATCCTCACATGTGCTATAGCCTACAAGCTGGGACTCCTTGTTTATGGAAACAGGCTCGAATTTCCCACGGAAACCCACCGGTACTGCTCTTTTTAGAGAACATTATTATAAGATTACCGTTGTGAATCAGGCTAAGGTAAGCAGATAGTGTTGAACACTGGCTTGTTATGTACTTGCTGAAAAATTTATTTTGGATCATTTTTCCAAATAAAAGTTACCGTCTGCAGCTTTAAATGAACATAACACGTATAAATCAGCCTCAATATTTGACTCACCAGCACATATAAAATAACTGACTGTACCACTCACCCATGGCCGCATCCAAATGCACTTGTTGTTGTTTGGAACGATTTGAAAGTCTTGTTGTGTGTCATTTCTTGTATGATGCCAAGTTTTTCTCTTCCCAAAGTTGTCAAGTGTAGGATGCATAGTGTTGCAAAATCAGTTCAGGTTTTCAAAAGTGTATTCCAGCCTTGAGATGAAAACACACACACACCCTCATACTCGCATATAAACACTTCAGACATAGCATAAATGCTCTGTTCCAAAACCTGCCTATGTAGACAGCATATTAAGGAGTTCTCGACACGAAGGCTTGGCATCTTTATTATGCAGCATCCTAAGATACCTGAGACTTGTGTAGTGTGTTTTGGTTTCGTTTCACTGTATTCTGTTCCTGTTTTCCTGAATTCCTTGTTAGTTGTTCCTTGTTAGGCTGTTAATTAGTTTCTGTTTTACCTTGATTACTCTCCCTGTGCTTTTAAGCCCTTGCTTTCCTCAGTTCTTTGAGTCATCTATGGAAGCTAGTTTTCACCACGAAAAAATGAAAAAGGTAATTGCGTCTTTTTAACTTACAATTCTAAATTTGTTCTTGCAATTGCAAGTTTACATATAGCAATTCTGACTTTTTTTCTCAGAATTGCATGATGTAAACTCACAATTTTCAGTTATAAAGTCAGAATTGTGTGATATAAAGTCTCAATTCTGACTTTTTTCTCAGAACTGTGCCTTTATATCTCACAATTTTGACTTTAAAACACACAATTGTGAGTTATAAATTAAGAGTTGTGAGTTATAAAGTCAAAATTGTGAGAAATAAACTCGAAAGTCAGAATTTAACTTTATAACTTGCAAATGCAAGTTTATATCTCACAATTCTGAGAACATGAATCAGAATAGTGAGATATAACCTCACAGTTCCCAGAAAAAAGCAAGAATTGCGAAAAAAGACAGAATTATGAGTTTATATGACATGCTCAAATTCATTCAGAATTGAAAAAACATTGATAGTTCAGTGAATAGTTCAATGTCATTATAAAGGTATTATTTTATCCAATATTAATGCAAAGTATTTTATGCCTATATTTTCATGTTATTAGCTTAAGGTCTGTCATTGATTTCATGCCTTTCATTACTTTTTAAAGGCAATCCCAGAATGCGTTGCGCCAAGCTCAAATTCATTCAATTGTAAAAAGTATTGATACAATTTATTAAATGTATTTAGAAATGGATTGGTTTACCCAATATTTGTTTGCATTGTGTATTTTGTTTTTTTTAGAGTATTGCGTACCAAAATTGAATTTTTACTGAAACCAACATTAAAGTTTTCATTTAGCCAAAAACCAAAACCGAAAATAAAATTTCGGTAATTTAATTTGGGTAAATGAACCCGGTATGATGTTCAGGGTTTCGCAGGTTAACCAAAGGAAAGTTCTTTGGCATGAACTAAACAAATTTCACCACTATATTACCACTATAGCATCATTTTTGTTAACAAAGAAATGCAGCTTATTCTGTGTGCACGAAATTAATGCTGACACTGTCAAAACTGTTTCGGCTGATGACTATTTTGGCCAAAATTGTATTTTCTTGTGGTTTCAGGCCGAATATTTCAGGTTGCCATTATTTTGGTGCATCACCAGTATTATGCTTAGCAACATGGTAACAGAAAATTGTTGAAATCAATTGCGGGTCGTATCTCTCATGCTATTAGTGCAGCACATTGAGATGCTGCCTAAAGCGATTCAGATTGGTCGAAGTTAGGAGTTAGGATGCTGTCTTAGAAAACACCTAGGCAGTATGCAAAACCCAGTAGGTTTTAGGACAGATCAGTTTTGGAGATGTTCTGTTGTGATCACTTAAGACAGAAATCTGGCTTTGGTTGTAACAGCAAACTGAGGGATTTTGAGAGGAAGCTCTAAATTCACAGATGCGCGCACACACATGACCCTCGAGTTTGTGTCGCAGGGGGCTCCATAGCAGGAAGTCCTCCACATGTTTTGTTTTAGCTTAAGGGATTCTCTCTCTCCCTCTCTCACTCCACTCTTCATCAGTGGCTCTTTCTTTCTCTCTGTCACACATCTCCTTTGCTTTTCTTCTCTAAGTTCTTCATTCCTCTCTCTTTTTCTTCTCGCAATGAGGAGATCCAGGCTCGAGGGTGTGCCAAGAGAGTTACAAAAACTGCATTCATCGCAACACACACACACACACGCTCACACAACACGTCCTGTCTAAACAATGCTCCTTGGCTGAATCTGGGAGAGTGATTTGAGGTGGTGTAAAGGGACAGCACAGGAAGTGTCAGCAAGAGAGAGAGAGTTGGAGGGTTTGGACGAACAGGAGCAGCCCTAAAACAAGGGGAAAAAAAGTTCCCCTTCTGCAGCAGCAGCAGCAAGCGGAGTTGGTCTCATTCGCGCTTCGGGTGTTGTTTGGATGTATGCTCCTGGACAGGGCAAATAGGGTGAGTAACACAAGCTCTCTAGTTCTCTTTCTCCATACTTACAGAGCTGGAAAGGGATTTTAGAAGCATTGTTCAGTACTATTTCTCCTCTGTAGCACATTAAAAAACTTTTATTGAGACATGTTTAGAGTGCAATTAAAACTCAAATGCCAACTCCACAGGCAGACCTCTGCCTCTTTAGTGCCATATTTGTTACTTTTACAATTCAGCAAGTTTATAGTCTTCCTCCCCTCCACATTGCATAGTTTGCAATGTTGTTCATATTTTATTGTTATTTAGGGGAAGGATGTGGAGGCATTTGGGCATGTTGAGGGGCTCTGGACGGTTTTGGGCAAACATTTCAAATGCGTCATGGTCGTTGGTCATTTTTGTAGATCATTCTCAACTTGGTTTGGGTGTGAAACTTCTTTCAAGCATGATGTGCCTTCAATACTTTCTCCTCCAGTAAGGAAAGTTTAGTTTTGACCAAACATGGCAATATTGCGGTTCTCATGTTTACTTGGAAAGTAACGACTCATCTATCATTGTGCAACCACAGAAGTGTGGTTTTACAGCATGCACATAAATATACAAACATATTGTTTGTGACGACGCATTCCCTTTGAGAATTCCCTCTTACCATTGTAACCCTTCTTGATTTGTTTAAAAGTCTTTCTGTAGATTTGTAAACATGTTTTATGACCGTCTCACGAGATCTTGTTCAGTGCCTGTCAGTTGCGAATTATTCTGATGCCGTTGACTTTATTTATAATCAAGTGAAATCTGAATTCCACTTCATTGGTTTCAGAGTTATGTCGGCAGCCAGAATTCCTCTGGTTGTGACAACTTTTCCAAGTTTCTCCCTCCATGCTGTTTAAGTAGATTTGCATCTGGAGGTCTTGGGCTGCATCCCATGCGTGTCTGGAAGGAACATCAAAGCTTTTCTTTCGAGGTTGTTTATCCAGAGATGCTGAATATACATTTAAGGACGATTCAGTAGAGCTGATAGCTGGAACTTGAGTTTTATGATGTGTTCGAGCATATGTGTGTGTGTGTGTGTGTGTGTGTGTCAGGATTCAGAAGCCAGGAAATGAGGCCAATGTAATAGACTCTTAACTGTTGGGCAGAGGATGCTACTTATTTGGCACTTGTGAGTTTTTCTGTCCTTGCAGCAGCCTGCTAAAGCAAGCACTCAACCAGCAAATGTTCTTCTGCTCACTTCACTTGAAGGTCATTACATTTTGTATTCTTGATTTCATTTTGTATTTTCCATCCCAGCTGAAGTGGTATGACTTATAATTATAGTCAAGTTCAGTTGCTTTTATGACTAGTATTTTGGTGACAATACAGTCAATGACTACTCTTAGCGCCAAAAGGATACGTTAACTACCTTTGGCTTTTTAAATGTATCCGGGTGTTTGATTTGTGGTTCCACTAGGTGATTATTATGGGATTGTATTGTCCTATCTTCTGCTTGCTTGCTGCTGGTCTAGCTAGCTGCCTTGCAATTCTGGTCCTTTCAATAGAGTTGTGAGTCTGGAGACCCTGGAGAATGAACGTGCCTTGTCATACAAGCCAGATTATTAAAATGCAGCTTATTCTCGCCAAGAATCGCAGCACGTGCGTTTCCAGTTGTCTGATCAACATGTGATAGTTTGTGTTTTTAACGTCTCTGGGCAACGAAGCACTCTGGGTTTCCAGCCATATTTTTTTTATGTAAATTGTGTTGTACTGCATAGAAAATAAGATACAGAAACACCAACATGTGAACATAATGACCAAAAAATGCATAAAAAACGTTTAATTCAGTTAGATGACCTGCACTTAACCTAAAATGGAAACATTCCTGTATGCTTATTTAAAAAAAGTAATGTGACTGAATAATTTGCATCTATTTCCCTGGTTTTGGTGTCTTGAAAACATTCGATGGAAATGTTACTTTTTTTCCCCTACAGTTTTTCACATAAATTAAATTAGCAGCGTGGATGTGAATGGAGCAATTGTAGTAGCCTGGCAAACTTTTTATCAGTATAGACTGATAAAAACATCTAGACTCCAGAAAGGGGCCTAGTTGTCAGCCAGACAGATTAGAACTGGTGAATTTTGCCAACATTTTTCTGTACCAGTTTGAATCTCGCTGTCAACTGAAACTAATGCCATGAAAACATGCTACAGTGATGCTAACACTATGTTGAATGAAATGACCTGCAACGTCCTGTTGTTGTGTGTGCTGATACAATGTAAAAATGTTTATCCTAATATTTTCATTGCTTTCCAGGAATGCCTCTCCCTGTGTGTGCCCACCCACACAATATTCGGCAATCTTTGAGAATAAGAACACAGGAGGCAAGACAGTGATGTCATGCCGAAAATCACTGAACCATCTGTGAGAGCCAGATGAAACAGCCGCCGCTATTTGGGATAGACTTAACCTTTTACTCTCAGTGCTTATTTTCCTTATGCATTAGCTCTTAGATTCGGCGCACGATATCAGCGCACTGATATCTGAACGACTGCACCTGTAGCACCATCTCAGAGGAGTCTTCATCCATCAGTTCTCCATTAAATATTAATCCTGTCTGAGAGCACATGCCCCTTTTACACAAGCCTGGCTGAGAGATACGAACTAATCGCTAATTGAATCGGCCTCATTTAACAAACTTCCTCAAAGGTTCCTCAGCACTTGTCTAATCCTGCTCTCCTTTGAAATGGGAAAGCACTACTTTCTAGTTGGACAGTAAAAAGACAAATCTTTTTCCCTTTGATCGAAACCCTGCAAGTGTTTAATAAACACATTTAGGGGTAACTGAAGTCTTTCCAGAATTTGTAGTGTTTATAAGAGGCTGGCCTGATTGTAATAGTGATCAGCTACTCAAGAAGAGAACTATTTTCATAGGAAGACACTACCTCAGATAAAAACTCTATATAAATTGTATTCCCTCATTTACCTCATTTTTGATTCAGAAAGCCATGTTCTTAACTCTCTGATCTTGAAGCTGAAGTACGTAGTGTCACCAGCGTCTCAAAACTAAATTGCAGAAATACCAATTGTTATCACGTAGATTTATTACATTTACAATAAATAGGTTATAACTAGGTACTAACCCTGAACCTAACCTTAACTCATGTAGTTACCTTATACTACCAGTACTTACTGGGGTAAGCACACTGTAAGTACATATACTGGAAAATAAGGTGTTAACAAAAGCAAATGTGAGACAAAAACACATTCGCTAAAGCAACCATGCCGTTTAGGGTTTTTTTTTCTTGTCTTGTGTTTCATCGGACTCGTACCCGAGCGCTTCGCATCGCAAGTGCAATGCTGTACCAGGTGAGCTAACAAGCAAGTTTACGTCAGAAAGGCCACGTGGCGCTGCTTACGTGAAAGACATGTCAAAAGTTCTTTTGAGGTCATAACATAGTATCGTGGAATGAATCTCATGAAAAGAAGTCTACCAATCAATAATCTAGCCCAGTAATCATGTTTTTCCAATGAGGCTGTGTTGAAAACACGACATACTTAAACTTTAAATTTTTCTCTCTCTTGTTGAAGGCCGGAAAGTGACATCTCACCACTGCTATTACCTCACGGCGTGGTGAGGAATGAGGCAACCCACAACTTACATAAGCCTGACCTGCTAGCTCGCTTGGCCTGTGTAGGGGTTTTAAGGCCCTTTTTTATAGTTTACCACATAAAGAAGGGAATGTTGGATGAATGGACGGTCTTTGTTTTTGCTCTTTTATGATCTGAATGCAGGGTCCAGAATGGTGATCTTATATCAGCCATCCGTGGTTTGTCTGTGTGCCTTACTGTGAGATTGAGTATCCCGTGAAGTAAAACGCGATTCCTTGTTGTGACATGGAATATTGAGAGTTTAAAGGCAAATGCTGAGAGACGGATCTGTTTATTTGTTCAGCTGACATAATTGGGATATGGGATAATTTATGTCATGGGTTAAATGTGAGTGCAACGTGGTGGAAAAAAATACATGGACATTAAATATTGATTTGAGTTACTATTTTATGTGAGAGGAGAGAATGTGGGCTCATACGAGAGACCTGAAACTAGCACTGCTATGTTATAAATCGGTATACAGTTTTAGCAGTCATACAAAAACTTTTGCTGAATACTTTGATTGACCAAACAAAATCAAGTATTCCAGAGAGCCAAATAATCAGCACTTCAATGGCCACACAGGATCAAGAATCTTAAGCAATGATTAGCTGAAAATCACAATAGTTTTCAAAAATGGGGTCTGGATGGGACTACGAAGGCGTCTGCAGAAAATACAGGTTTTTCATGTAATCGTTGCTTGGTCACTATTTTCTGTTGTCGCTTCATTGATAAAATTGTGATGACAAGTGCTATACAAATACATTTGAACTATAGCTTTATATTATGTATTATAATACTAACGGACAGTTACATTTATTTGACTTTAGTGCAATGGCAAATTAATAACCTCACATTTTTTTCAATTTAGAAAACAAGTCGTCTTTATAATATGAAGCATTAAAAGGTTTGAAAACCCCTGACTGAACACATTGAAATATACAGTCAGCATTTTCTTCGAAGCATCAAACCATAGTCCTCTGAGATCTGTGAAATCAGCCATGTGCCCTCCTCCCTGCACCGATCACATCCCCACGGGTAGTAATGCATGAGGAAGCCTATGCTATTTTCCTCAGATTAGCCTGTAACCCACAGGCACCCCATTGCCATGGGAACCACTGAGGCAATCAAGAGCAGATCACCTACGAATGGCACCAAGAGAGGCGGTGGATATTTCACTGATGTCAGACAGAGGCTCGTACAGTATCACTGCAGCCCAAGACAGATTTGGCAAAAACTTCGGTGCATAACTCACCCCGCACCATTTGTGCTACGGATATGAATGATGCCTCAAAACATGCGTCTTGCTGAGTTAGAGGTGTGTTATAACTTTTATGTGATTGGACAGGAGTTTGGCGTAGAAATATCCAATAGATGTACATTAAAGGAGTCACCTATGGCTATTTCATACCTAGATGAGCTCTTTTGAATTGAGCTAGTAAGCAACCACTCAGAACATCCTAGCAACAGCATAGCAGCCACCCACAAAAAAACATTGCTGCAAGTTTTGGTACCAACTTTAATGTTTTTGAAAGAAAATTTCCAGAAGGACTGGCCGAGATTAAGCAGTTCAGTGAGTGTTGAATGGCCACTGACAACCAAACAAATTGTAAAATAGGCGTTATGTTTATATATGAGTCACATATAAAAAAATTCTTAAATCTACATTCCATGACACAACAACAGTGTAGTTGCCTATTTAAAAAAAAAAAAAAAAATGTATAAAAAATACGGAGGATTTGCTCGACCAGGAGTGACACAAACGGTGAAATGGTTCCAATGCTGATACTGGAGGAAATATTGCACGGCTCTCAGCCAATCGGATTCGAGAACCGGAAAGGACTGTTGTGTAAATTATTATATTATATTATATTATATTATATAAAAATACTGGCAAAAAGTTCTTGAAATCATTCCCTGTCTCCTCTAAGGAACACTGAATGAGAAAAAAAGTTAGCCGTTCCGTCATTTCTGAGGGTTTTTGGAACATTCATATAATCCCTAAGAGTGTCTGCACTTTCATCTTATAATTACAGATTCATCAGCCATGTGCTCTTTTCATCCCAGCTGGACATGAGCGTGTGTGTGAGAGAGTGTAAGTGTTGAGTGGTTAATTATGTTTGGTCTTTGGGTATTAAACTTGGCTAATCTTAATAAAAATGGATGAAATCCCTCTAACTGCTAACAGTCAGGACCTTTTTTCACGCTTTTATGTATCTCACTTTGTCTCTCTCTCGTTCTTTTTTTCCTCATTTATCTGCTCTAACCATATGCTAATGACGCCTTATCTTGCACGAATGTACAAAATTGCACTGCACGGATTGGTCTTAATTCAACAGATGAATTTTTGATGTCTGCGTCGAGGGCAATTTCACTGGAAAAAGCTTACTGGCTGCTAGGAAGGATGTGATTTTCCATAAGGCCTATTTGGCTGTGGTTACGCGATTATTCGTTTTCATGCGACTGGAATGTGTCTGGGCCATAAATGTGTTTGCAGGCAGTTGAATGAACTAGGTGAAACTTGACATGCATGGATAGATTAATGCATCTGGCCAGTAACATCATATGAGACACTGCAGCAAAGGAATCCAAATTCACTTTAGAGTAACATCTTTATTATCGTAATGACCTCTGGTCTTTCTTTTTGTGCCAGAGCCTCTGATAAGTTCTGATAAGTGAGTCTATAGCTAGAAAAAAAGTGGAAAATAGTTTATGCAGTGACGAAACCTCCTCCTCTAGAAATACAACAGACTTGAGTTATGGACAGACTAAGCAAATGTAGGGATGTGTGATTTGTTGGTCGGTAAGACCAATTTTAATTTTGTAAATATTTGTTTGTGAAGTATTTTCATTTTTGGTCTAATATATCAATATTGTATATAAATATTGGGGAATCTTAATTATTTAATTGTTCATGCTCATTTATTTAGACATCATAAATAGCATAGAAAATCAATATTGACATATATACAGTTTAATATACAGTTTTGATATTTAACTTTAATGAAGCATATAATTTTAATACCAGGAAAATAATATTTACTACTAATCATTTTTTTAATCATAGTTAGTTTATAAATAATATGTACCGGTTATTGGCCATACCATGAAAATAATGATCAAATCAGATTTTATTATCAAGGCATTCAAAAGAAAAAGGGCAAGAAAAGGTCATCAAGTTTTATGAGTGTTATATGTCTTTGTCTTTAAAATAAAGCTTCTGCAGTTGTTCTTTGTGGAACCCAAAGCAATTCTATTGTTTCATGTATTAAAAACGTATTCGTTTGTAACCGGAACCTTTCGTTTTGAGAGGAATAAAATATGCACGTTTTCTGTCTGAACACTAAAACCATTCCCTTTTCCATCTGTTGTTCTTTAGATATTCAGGTAGAGTTTTATCATGTGTTTTGGTCTGACTCTGACAGGGCGGATGATGGAAAAAAGTTTCAGTATAAGGCAGAACATCTTTCCCACACCTCTCCCCTGTCCACCCCATTCTTTTACACGTGCTGCACTTGTCATTTTGCAAGTTGAGAGCTTTTTCTGGCAGCTGCCACATAGGTTGAGGGGAAATGCATCTTCACCTCTCCTCCTTGCTGTCTGTTATTCTTCTTCTTCAGTGGTTTAAAATGGATGGAAGCAAATGCTTTAGAGATTTACAGTGGTGCAGAGCTGCAGGAGCAACAACAGATGCTATAAAAGAGAAAAATGTGCTTGCGGTGTTTGTTTTGTTATGTAGCAAATAGAGAAACGCATGAACATAGAAACCTTTCACACATGAATATTTATTATCCCTTCAAATCTCCTCCGGAAATTTCACTTTTGTCTTTCGCTCCATTGGAAGTTTGCTCCAGGGTTCGGGTGAGTCCACTGGTCTTCTGACATCTCGGTCTTAAGGTCATGCAATATTCTGAATGTGCTTTGAATGAAAGGAAGAGAGAAAGCCTCAGGAAAATGTAAACAATAGAAGTAGTGGCCGGACACATAGTGAGTCCTCCGCCCCGGTCCCTGCCTGTTCCTCAGATGCTTTTCCTGCACTCCAGCAGAAGTCTCCTTTCCTCAAATGGGAGATAAGCTTCCGTCTTCCTCTTCCGAACCTACCATGCTCAGCAGTGGCCAAACAACAAACAAAGTCACATGTTTTCCAATAACAACCAATGTGACCTTGTCATAATGCACAAACCACGAAATCTCTATTGTTTTAAAATGATTTATAGAAACAGGGTTGTTTTGTTCAGATGTATTATGGGATATTTCATAGGGTCGCATAACAGAGAATGGTCACGCGTGATGAATTTGATCATGATTATGTGAGTTTGGACTACAGGCTTAAGATTCAAACTGTTCTTCTTAGCAGGACTGATGTGATTCTTTATAAAGTGACATCAGGCATATGGTATTCCTTACACACACCCAATGGCGCATGGGATTTTTGGGAGCACACACCCCGTGAACACAGACATAAATATACAAAAACAAGCCTTGCATGTAGTTTTCCCCACCTAATTCATTCAGATATTTGTTTGGGATCAGTAAAAACTTGATTCTTTTATTCAGCAAGGATTTATTAAATTGATCAAAACATTAAACATTTAAGGCATTTATGCCTAGTTCTGTCATGAAACTCTAGATTGTGCAGGCTGATGGGTCCTGTCACATCTGTCACATCCTGTCACACTAAAATGCCTGGCTAGCATTCATTATAGCCGAGTTCCTCCGAAACCCTCCACCGTCCCCAGCTCCACCTGTATAGATCTGCTATACAGACGTGCATGTCTTACATACGCACAGCAGCCATTTCATAATCAATGTCACGTTCATCATATTGGCAGTAGCAAGTTCCTGTGCTTGCTCTGCAGCAGCAGCAATAATCTAAAACAACAGCTTTAATCAACAGCAGCAATTCCACCAAGACCAAATACATTTACACTGTCATATCCATTATCGTGCTAAAAATCTTCCGAGAGTTGACATGAAATGTAATTTGAACATGCCAAATAATATTAATAAATGATGATGATAAAAGCTATGGAATTTTAAAATAATGATGGTGATTATAATGTAATATGTTCAGTGCTATTTGTTGTTGATTGAATGCATAAATAGAATATCATTGAAAAATAAATTATTCTTAAAATGCCCTTTAAGCCCCCCAACAAATATATAAAATAAAATAAAATGAATAAGTCAATAAAATAAAGTAAAATAAAATTAAATAAAAATGAAAAATCCAGAGACCAATAAGGAAGCTGAAAGGGTTAGTTCACCCAAAAATTAAAATTGTTATGAATTATTCACTCTCATGTCGTTCTATACCCGTAACATGAAATGTTAGAAAGATTTCTATTTCAAATAAATTGGAATGAACCAACTCAGCATATTAGAATGAAGACCCTGAAGGAGTAATGGATGCTGAAAATTTGTAAAATAGTTAAAAAACAGTTATTTTAATTCCACAATATACTGTATATTTATATTTCACAATATTACTGTATTTTTTGATCAATTCAAAGCAGCCATTGGGTGAGCAAAAACAGAATTTTGAACTTTTTGAGACTCCAAACTTCTAAAAACCAAAAAAGTCACAGTTAAAAGTACTCCAGACGACTGAAATAAAAGTCATTTTTCACTGACAATCTTCCTATTCACTGTAACGATGCCCAATTCATAAAAGAATGCTTCTTTTGAGGTCGAACGTTTCAAGGAACTGGTAGATCCAGTTAACAAAACTATCCTTGTGAATGATTCATTCTGAATCAAACTGATCTGCTTCTCAAATTCAACTGGAGAGGATTATCAGCGGCGAAAGCTTCATTTTCAGTCTGTTTGTACGAATAAATTGCTAATTTTATGTACTATTTTCAGTTAGTGTCCTTTTTGAAGCTTGAATTTTAGCTACCATTCAAAGATATCTCTGTGTTAACGGAAGTATTTGGAATTGATCAGATCTCTATTCTGAGAAAATGCTGTTTGATGTCATAAACAAAATGATGCTTTGTAATGTAGTAAATGTGTGTTTTATAACTCCTAATCTTGTGATGATGTTGACATTTGTGTTAATCAGATTTGCGTCACATGGGCATTAAGGGATGATGTCCGTCTGCTCTAGTGCTCTCTGCCTGTTACTTTCGGGACACTTAATCTGGATTGTGAGAAACTGGATCAGGGTTAAAAAGGACTGGAATCTGCATAGGGGACAGTGATCTTAAGCCTGTAGCGCTTGGTCATTCTCTCACACTGATTTGACTTCATTTGTGCAAGGGTATTTGTGCCACACAAACGGTGTGCTCTTGTATACGAGTGTGTAGCTTGGGTCCTGCTGCATTACAGCACTGACATGCCTCAGTGCCGATGACATCCTCCAACTGGGAGGTGGCCTAGCAGGGATGATGTCATAGACAGCGAATCAGATCATTTTCTGCAGCCTTCATCCATTAGAGAAATTACAGTTCTTTTTTTTTTTTTTTTTTTTTTTTTACATCTTTGCCCTCCATCGTTCTTTCATCCCATCTTTTTAACCTCACTGCTCATCTTCCATTTTGTATGTTTCCCTTCCTTCTTCTGTAATGCAATATTTTGAACCTTAAACCAGTTTTTCCCAGCTTGATCTCGCTCTGGCCTGCACATAAATCTAATTCTGCCGTTGTGAATTGATTTTTTTCTCTGCATAATGCTGTGAAATAAGTGCATCAAAGTTTTTAAACCGCTCATCGATAGTGTTATTCAACTGTTTATGATGCTGGAAGACATTTTGATGAGACATCTAAAGAAATCACTTTGCCAGATGCATGTGCATGCATGATGTAAACCTTATAAACACTTGAGGGCGCCAGAGTTGCAACAAGAAAATGCAGTGGCCTCAAAAAGTATTCGAATACTTATTGCACACGTGAAAATATATCAATGTCATCGCATTAAATTACAAAATATAAAATAAAGTGATGTAAATTGTCAAGTTGTAGAAACAATTTCGACTGTATGTCGAAAAGTGTGTCAGGTGTACACATAAAGCCATGCTAACTTTTTCCACTGATTTCTTTTTCCTCAGCCATTAGTCAAGCCTGTTAAAAGCTGGTATATTCTCTCTTGGAGTGTGGTTAAGGCTTTCTGACCGCTGTCTTGGACAATATCAGTGTGTTGGGGTCTGTAGTGCTGCTCTGTGTGGGAAGCCGTCAATGTAAGCTGCAGTAATTGAAGCTGGAAAGACTTTGTGTACACATCGAGGAAGTGAGAGGGCGACTTTGAAATGTTTTTATTTGGCCAGATGTTAATGACATGATTTCTGAGATGAATAATGATGTGGGATTTTGGGTTTATATGTGTTTCTACACTATATAAACTTTCAAAGCACAATGAGTTTGCTTTACCCCTTCGTGTTGCGATAGTTCTCGAATTCTGCAGACTTCTACCCTTTTGCTGTGTTCTTCCTGTTTATCTAGGAAAGAGCACATACTTTCAAGGTCACTTTAGATCCAGGGGTGTGATGAAGGTGTGACTGCGGGCGCAGTGCTATGGGCCAATTCAGTCTTCGCTTACTCACCCCATGACTTATGACCTGTATGACTTTCTATCTTCACCAATCAAATGTTTTGAAGAATGTTCACACTGCTCATACAACCAAATTATAGTGTCCAGGGCTTTGTTTAATAGATTTGTTCAACCAAAAATGAAAATTCTATCATTAATTACTCATCCTCATGTCGTTCTACACTCGTTTCATCTTCGGAACACAAATTAAGATATTTTTGATGAGGTCTCCAGAATACCAAAAGACCAAAATAATGACTTTTCAACAATATCTAGTGATGGCCGATTTCAAAACACTGCTTCGAAGTTTTACGAATGTTTTGTTTCGAATCAGTGGTCCGGAGTGGCAACGCAACGTGATTTCAGTAAACGAGGCTTGGTCACGTCATCAGTGTTTCGCAATTTCAATAGTTCACTTGACTTTGGCAGTTTGATACGTGAACCGAGCCACTGATTCAAATCAAAAGATCCGTAAAGCTTCTAAGCAGTGTTTTGAAATCGGCCGTCACTAGATATTGTTGGAAAGTCATTATTTCGTTTTTTTGGCATGTAAAAAGTATTCTCGTCGCTTTATAATATTAAGGTTGAACCACTGTACTCACATGAACTGTTTTAAATGTTTTAGTACCCTTCTGGGCATCTGAAAGTGTTAATTGTCTTGCTGCCAATAGAAGCCTCACTGAGCCATGGGATTTCATCAAAAATATCTTAATTAACATGAGTAATTAATATCAGAATTTTCATTGTTGGGTGAACTAACTCTTTAAGTTTCCTTGTTGGTCTCTGGATTTGTATTTTATTTTATTTCTTTATTTACTTATTTATTTTATTTTATATCTTTTTTGCTTAAAGGACATTTTAAAAATAATTTATTGTTCGATGATATTGTATTAATGCATTCAACATATTACATTATAATCATCATTATTTTAAAATTCCATACCATTTACCATATTATTATTATTATTAATTATCATCATTATTTGGCATGTTCAAATGACCACAAATTATTTACTACATGTTCTACAGTAAAAGTGTACAGTTTGTATAAAGCAGATTCTGAGGCCCCCAACATTTCCCTAAACATCAAGGTGTGTTCATGCGTGACAGTACCAGTTTAAGTTTAATGGGTGAGACAGAATGAAGAGAGTGATGAGCAGTCATGTCTGAATAAGAGCACTGACATTTGAAGGTGCTTATCTCGCTTTAGAGCAGTGAAAGCATTCTAATCACATTTTAATAAAGCCATTTCAGCACTATTTTATTAAAACATAAATTGAAATTTGGCAAAGCGTATGAACGGAATGAACAATCTGGGCTACGATAAGACTGATGTGTGTGTCTGTGTTCACCAGACTGTATTCAGTACCTTATTGTCTACATCTCTCGTCAGACAGACGGCTGTATCCCTGCCAGGACAGACTCCTGTTTAATCTCAACAGATAGACAGACAGAATGACTTTGGCTGCATCCTATACACAGAATGCCCGTGATGTAGCACTTCCCACTTTATCTTATTCATTTCTCCTGTCTCCTTCTCTTTTGCGTTCTCTCTCTCACACACACACACGCACGCACACACCTTTGGATGTCTCTTCTCCAGCTGTGTGAGGAATGATCCATGAGTTCACTCTGCCAAATATAATCAAGATGGAATTCTCACAACTAGGGCTGGTGTGTGTGTGTGTGTGTGCATGTATGCGTGAGCAGCTGTTCACAGGCGGCTCCCTCTTCTCTCCATGGTGCCGCAAGCCCCTCTGTTGGCAGGGCGACCGTTGACACGGAGACAAACACACAGCCGAGAGCTCCTTTATTCACTTTATTAAGGGGAAGGGTCAGTCATGGCCAACTGCGCGGTAACTCACACACTCAAACTGTCATGTAATACACATATGGAAACAAAGCACTAAAACTACACGGTACAATAAGATAGATAGGTAGATAGGTAGGTAGATCCCTTGTACCCTTTTTAGAGTTAGTATTTTTAGGCTTATGCAAATAAGGGCACTATAAAGTGGATGAATAAGACGATAATCTGATAACGGAAGGCAAGCGTTGAGCAGACTGAACTCTGACACTCTTATCCGGTTCTACTCTTCTGCTTGCAGATCAAAAGATCACTTCCACTGTAAACAGATACTGGAGGCTGAAAGCTGAACTCTTCCTGTGAGAGAGGCAAACATTTTACCAGGCTGTGTTGTACCACTATTACAGCATCTCAAAGTTCTTTATTAACTGTGCGAAGCTCTTATTAAATTAATCAGGACACTCACCTGCACACATGCAGGAACTAAAACAGTAAGACACTTAGTTTACTCCACACCTGTTTTACAGACACCTATAAATGTGTGTGTATATGTGAAAAGGTCTTTAGATCGTAAACTTTCAGCAGAAAAAACATCTGCTGTCTTTTACTGCGTTCTTCATGCTCTAGTGGTCAAATGATACGGCTGATGGCTGTTATAATGCCAACATATACCGTATAATACAATTTAATGAAAGCAGAAAGAAGAAAAATGCAAATAACTTTCACATAAAAAGAAGAAATACGCATAAAAGAAGAAAAATGAACAAGAAATATTAAATCATTTTAATCAATTAATTATTCATTTAATGGCAGATCATTTTGAAATTGCTAGATATATTAAATGAAACAGACAAATAATTGCAATATCAGTCTATCTCTAGTTTATTCACACACACACACATATATATATATATGATTGGTTTTAAAGCCAGTTATTGATATCTTTTGTTGAAGTGTGTCAGTAGGAAATATCAGTTTACATTTTCAAACATTCCTTTTGTCATTAATTGTAGTAATCCAGATTTTTTGTATGTAAAAATAGCCGGTATGCTCCACAACAGAGATCTCACCATCATCGAGTCTGTCTTTGATTACATGAAGAAACAGGAAAAAACTGAGACAGATTAAATCCAGAAGAAAAGCGACAATATCTCCAAGATGCTTGAAGAAACCTTCCTGAAGAATCGCTGTGCAAGTGTACCTAGGACAAACGCTGTTTTAAACATAAAGGTTATTGATTTGATTAATAGTAGTTAATTAATAGTAAGCATTGCTTTTGAAAGCATCCTCATCCTCAGCATTTTTACACAAGTGCCTTTTCATAGTGCTATAGCTTTGCAGGCAGGTTTCTTCAAGCATCTTGGAGATGGATTTAGTTTGTCTCAGTTTGTGTATGTGTGTGTGTGTCTTCATGTAATCACAGACAGACTCAATGATGGTGAGATCAGATCTCTGGGTGGAGCATACTGGCTGTTGTCAGACTCCTTGTGCATACAAAAATCTCACTGGATTATTACAATTAATGGCAAAAGGAATGTTTGGAAATGTAAACATATTTGCTACTGACACAGTTCAGCAAAAGATATAAATAACTGGCTGAAAACATTTTGTGTGATAATACTAACATGCCTAAGACTTTTGCACACTACTGTATATATACGTAACCCCTCACTACCTGCCCCACACTGTGTGGGTTTCAAACCCGGGTCTCCTGCATGGGAGGCATGCGCGTCAACAAGGACGCAGTTTCTTAGTAGCTGACCTCCGTTACTCTCACCCCACTAAACCTCACTTGCATCCGGGTAACTGCACTAATCCCTCAGGTCCCACTTCCCCCGCTTTGTGAGGGCCTCGAACCCGGGTCTCTGGCGTTTGAGGCGGGCCTGTTAACAATGATACTGAAGACCACAGTCTCTGGCGTCAGTCGCACCTCTTGAGGCCAGGGAAGTGAGGTCATACATACACAGGTTATTGGTGACCGGTGTTGCTGATCATTACTCTGGTTAGCGAGTACTAATGAGCTCACATTCATTCATTGTCTGGGACTCGATATAGTTTACATTGCTAGTGACTCTCTCCAGTTATACCCATGTGTGGAATTTACCTGTTATCCTGTGTTGTTGTCATCATCATCCTGTTCGCCAGTCTGCTCAACTTCCGGTCATCCTTGTTCCAGTATATCCAGTTGTATTCTCTGTATTATCATCCTCATCTGCTAAAACTCTATTATTATTCATCAGCACTGCCCCCTTTATCACTCTCTGTTCTGTTGTCATCTCACCTGTTGTTTTTCAATAAAGCCCTGAGTTTATGTGCATGTATGAATAAAGGTGAGATAGAATATATATATATATATATATATGTAATGTACAAGTCAAATTTTCTGTCGAGAAATCTTTGTCTTAATTGTCTTAATCTTTGCCTTGGGCTCGCTGTTTTCTGAGGGAACAAGCTCATCTATGAGAACTTGTTGGAACAGAGCGAGTCAGATTTAATCTGGATTACAACTTGATGAAGGAGATAAAAACAGATTCTGCCTGAAGGCTTTGCAAATTCTTTGTATTGTCTTAAGGGTTTATCAGTCTCATTACCTGAACATGCTGCCATTGTGATCAGGGAAGAAGAAGCAAAGTCACACCCGTATCACATTATCTTATGTTTTTTTGCTTTCATTATCCGATTAAAGTTAACTATTCAAGTAAATGAAGACGAGGAGTACTTCTTGCCACCCTATCCCATGACAGTTGGAATTCATCACTCAGAATGCCTCAGGGTTTGGAGGATCTTGAATGGGCTTTATTAGAGGTGTTTAGAAAGTAAATAATCTGTAAAGAATTGCGTGTATTTAATATGTATGTGTTTCTGGTAAACCCTACGTTGTGGGGTCTACAACATTTTTTTTGGTGCCCATGAGAAAAACATCATACTAAATGATGTTTTTTGAAAATGTAAAAATGCAGAAAGTTTTCTGTGAGGGTTGTGGGATAGAATACAGTTTATACAGTATAAAAATTATTATGTCTATGCAAAAATGTGGAAACTTAACCTGTGTGTTTTTGTGTGTGCACCACCAAGTGAAAATGCAAAAATAATGATTGTTCCAAACATTCCCTGGTCACTTCCCATGTCTTCCATTTGTCGGTCAACACGACAAACTAATGTCATTGGTTGAGGCGAAGTTGCGCTTGGGATACAAACTGTTTTGATGACAGTAACAGTGTTTACACTTTTTTAAACTTTAGAATTTTACAAGTCAACATGCTTTGATTTATGATTTAGCTTATTAGATATACTTTTTGAACACAAATGAATAGCAGGATGATCGAATTATGTGAATTTTACTTTTGTGAGGCGTGAGGAACTGTATTATGTGTATTATGAGAAAGTTATGTGCGTGTATGATGTAAAATCGTGTGTAGGATTCATTTATCCTATTAAATGACACTATCATCCCTTAGTCAGTAACTTTCTGCAGTAATGCAATATCCCCAGCCACACAAAAGAGCACTGTCCAACCAGAAAGAGAGGGAGAGGGATGGAGAGAGATGCACATTGTTTTTAGAAGAGAGGAGATGAAAGTTTATAAGTGGGAGCACAGATACACATTCCTCCATAAATCCATTACTGAGCACAACCCTACACCACTGAGCCAAACGCACTGGAACACGCTCACATCTCCATACTAAAGACACACGAACTGTTCGGGTTACAGCCGAATGCCAGGCCATTGTGTCCTGTGACCAGGAATTGCAAGTTACAGGAGGTGAAGAAGACTGGAAGTGTTTTTACAGGGGAAAGAGAGGGGGATGTGGTTAAACTTCCTCAGCATTGGTCAAAGTGAGGAGGACTGTGTGTTTTGGGAGATGAGAATTGTGCTGTTTAGGCTTGTGGTTGGGGGAAAGTAAGCAGTTGGGAATAAGTGTGATGAGAAAGAGCTTAATCAACATATTGCAGAAGGTCACTGGTGCTTTGGTAGGCATGAGAGGTGCTAATGTTGATAATGGCTGGCTTTGCGGATTTATTATGCCTGGTTTGGTCAGTTTGTGGGTATTTGGGCTTTGTATTTGGGTCTCAACTTTTATTGACTTAATTGGTTGGCCAGTTTGGTTAATGTAAACAGGTTTAGAATACATTATTTATAATTAGGTGTTAATAAATTGCATTGTAGCATCTCAAGCTCAATTTAATTCTTGTTTTTTTTTTTTTTTCTTTCTTAAGCTTTTGAACAAGATCAACCACCCACCCAACCTTGGCACAAACCTTTAGGCTGGTCTGACTCACGTTGCTGTTTCTTTTCTAATTGCTCAGACTTCCAGTAGCGGACCTCCAAAGAGGCCAAAATTCCCCTTAGACTTACTTTGGTGGACTGCTCAAAATTGGCCAAGACTCCAACTGTCAAACATTTTTAAATGTAAAGTCACCCTGAATTATATCTACCAACTAATGGATGCTATCAGCACTTTACTAGCTACATGCTGACAATGCCTAGCAAGATTCTAAAACATACTAGTAGCAACATGTAAAAACATAGCCTTAATACTTAAAACACCCACAACTTTATTATCTAGTTCATTTTAATATATATTGGGATATTATTATACAGTAGTATGTTTAGAAAGATATCAGGGATGAGAGTTTTGTGGCCAAAGTAATGAAAGTACTTTAATGCTGATATATCAAGATCATCACTCACTGACAAACATAAATGAAGAGTTCACCTTTAAAAGATTAGTTTTGAAATAGTTCACTTACTTATAAAGAGAAAAATATGATGGTAACATGGTTGACATAACCAGGGGAAACAACTTCAAGTCTTTTTTATTACACATTATGCCAACTAAAATCTAAATATATGTTAAACAAGAGCGTACAAGAGGATCTTTCCTTTCCATGTGTTATGTATTAGCTTTCAGATCCGTCTGTCTGAGCTGACTGAACTATTATGAATTACACACTGCGTTCACATAGACACAAATATTCTAATGTCTCTTTGATGAAATGACAGGCTTGAATAGGATTATAAAAGATATTTGAAACATTTTAAAATACCCTTCATTGAATTATGTACTAGCTGTGGAGCAGCCGCCCCCATTCAGCTGTTGGAGGATTACAGTTCTCTCACAATCACTTCACATTAGACACACACACACACACACACTGTGTCAGGAAAGAAATGTTCTTCAAAACAGGAGTATTTGACATTTATTGGCAGCAACAGGAAGCACATTGAATAGGATACAAGGGCACAACCTGTTGCGCTTTTGACCCAATAAGGGCACACATCCAATTTTCTTTTCTTCTTATAGAATTTATACGAATAAACTGTTATATATAACAAAATTAGCATGAAAAGCGGCTGCTTTTAAACAAAGGAAAAATCTGTGATCTGTAACTATTCAACCCTGTTGCCAAAGTTATTTTGAGAAAAATTATCAAACCATTTTTTTCGTATTATTTATGAGAAATATTTTAGGAATAATAGTTGATCAGTAACTAGTAACCAACATTTGATGTCGCATTACTTATTCTGTATGGATTAATAACATCATTTAGGCTAAAATTGTATCCGTGTTACTTGCAATCCTGCTAATATGTTTTATTTAATATAATGTTTATTTAATGTCTATTTCTAGAAATTACACAATCACACAAACCACTGATCACATTTTGGTAACAAATTGCAAACCTAAAAAAAGGGTTTATAAATTCAGAAGTCATAGACCTTAGTTTAAGTTTCTGACACCTTCCTTTCACCTTCATTTGCAAAAAGGTGGCAGTATGTGGTGGAAAATATATACAAGATATATAATTCATATAGAGAGAAAATTGAGAGAAGGAGAGAGGAAGGAAGGATCTAGCACCTGTTGGCAAGGGCCCCTTGCTAAGCTTTACATGGGAACGTTAACGTCACTGTCACCTTTTTAGGTCTGGGAATGAGGACACACACACAGACTCCCACACACTCAGCATGCAACGGGGTGTTTTCAATTGACAAGTTTCTAGAGTTGATCACGAGTGTTGAGAGTAATCCCGACTCCATTAAAGTAAACTGCTAAAGTGTCTTTCGCTCATGTGAAAGGCTGTGGAATCTGGCCAACAGCTGCTCTGTACAGACAGACTCTCAAATTCAGTGTCTATAGGGCCATTGTATTGGAGAGCATGGCAGAACTTGGAGAAGAAAATAGGACAGACTTGCCTGTGGAAGGTAAGGGCTGCGTGACTCTCATGTAGACTTGATAAAGCAAGGTTGCAATGACCGGGTAGAATGTTTGCTGTATGGGACAGGATTTCTCCCTTTTCTTGTTGACTTACTTTGAGATCGTGTGTGTGTGTGTGTGTGTGTGTGTATAGCTTAGCAGTTATAAATAGACCTGATAGATTGCTGTCCTGTGACACGGGATAGGGGGGAGGAGGATGAGTTTCAGGATTTCTCAGCCTTACACTCTTACACTTAATATTCAGTAATATTATTGATTTGACTGCATTGACACTATTGGATGAGACTTGAACTGAATTGAGCTGGATGATTACACTACTTTTTTTCTGCAGAGCTGCTTTATAGGCTGTTTACATCTGGTATTAAGATGCGATTTGGTCGATCAGAGCACAAGTGGATGACGCTAAATACAGGTGTAAACTGGGTCTGCAACTTTTTGATCTTGTACACTTCCGACCACTTCCAGAGGTAGTCGAAAACACATTCAACTAGATAGTTTTCCTAGTGTAAACGCTCATGTGGTCGAGTGTGTTCGAACAGCCACAAAAGACTACCTACTCTCTGCCTACTGTCGTAATGCGTGAAAAATTGTCGACTGAAGACCCAAGTTTGGTTTGAAGATGAAAAAATGTACCAAGCACAATGTTCTCCCACTGTTCCTGATTTCCACTCACCTTGTTTGGTGTGGTCTTGCGGCTATCAGAGCAGAAATAAAAGCTGCTCTCCGCATGTTTTTCCTTATTCTCTGGGTGCATTCACATGTAAATTGCACAAGCTTCTTTTGTCCATTAGATCGTAAGATCTGAAAAAAGAGCCATACATTTGCCCATAGACCTTCCCCTCGAAGAAATCAGGGCAGAAGTGGTTGAAAGTGGACGAAAGAGACGTAAAAAGGTGTTAACGGGAATATGCCTCCCTCGCCTAGTTGTGATCTGATCTTAATTTCAGGTATAAACAGGGCTATAGTTGATTTGACTTTGTTTCATAATTGACTAATTTTGCAAATTCAACACTGTTATTGAACTGAACTGAATCAACATTGAAGTGAGTCGAAGTGAATAACGCAACTGTCTTCTTCTGTAGACCTGCTTATAGTTGATTTGAACTCATTTCAAAATTGACTAACTTTACACAGTTATTGAACTGAACTGAATCAACACTGATCCGACTTCAGCTGAATAATGACACTGTTGTCTTTTTTAGAGCTGCTTCACAGAAAAATTCAATTCTGTTTACATCATTGATCATCATTTTTCTGTTTGAAACAATCTGTATTGTATAAAGTGCTTTACAAACATGGTAAGTTGACTTGACAAATTCAGATATTTATTCACAGCGCTTTGCAAAAGTGAATGTTAGCCTACTATTTCTCACCTTTTAGAGAAAACAATGAATCTCTTGGGGCCATACCTCACAATCAGAGTAAGTACCCATTATTGAGAAAAAATGGCCATGTTAAGTACAAACATCTTTGTGCCAGTTTCACAAAGGAGGGCAATACATCAGAGAGGCAGGTCATTCCCAACAGTTGTTTTGCTGACACCGTCTTTTCTCTTCTGCACTTCTTTTAGCGGTCATGACTCTGTAAAAACACTGAATATGACTTAATGTGTTTGGGTTATTTTAGCATTCAATTTTATTCACCTTAAGAAAGTGCATCTACATTTAACTGTTTGAAATGATATTTTAATAGGTGCGTGACTCGTGGGTGTGTGTCGCATTTGATATGAGTAAACATTCAGCACCAGCATGCTGTGCAGTTAGCTTTGTTAGGACATGTTTGCTTCCTTGAGCTTTTTTGAAACTTTAGCTTAGGGTTGATCAACCTGACAGCTTTATGACAGCTTTATTGAATAAATCACACTGTCCTGTCCTGACAACGCTCCATGTGAGAGTCATCTGTCTGACATCTGTAAAAGTTTATTTAGCCAGTGTTTCTAGATGAGGATGAGGTCCACAAAAAAACAAAACAAAAATACATTATCATATATTTTGCTAATCATTTCATCTCATCTCTTTTCCCCAGAGCCTCTGAAGGGTAATCTAAAGGTGACTTCCAGTGAAGACGCCGAGCACCTGACCCGTAAACAGCAGGGTGTCTCCGCTAACAGCCCTGGTTTCCGCTGCGAGCCCAAATCCGCCCGGGCAGGGGCTCCACGCAGACACACTGTGGGCGGAGCGCGCAGCTCACGGGAGATCCTGGCCATGCAGCCCTCAGATATGGACAAAAAGCGAGAGGCATTTTTGGAGCATCTGAAGCAGAAGTACCCGCACCACGCCTCCGCCATCATGGGCCATCAAGAAAGACTACGAGAACAGGTGAAGGCCACCTTCGATACTTTTTGTTGTGCCACTGTCGGCTCGACTTCAGAAGTTGTTCACTAATGTATCGGTGTAGAAATAGGTGTATTTAGCATCATAATTAATGTTGAATGACAGCTGAATGACAGCCATGGGCTAAATCTCTCTAAAACAGTGTTTTTCAGCCCAAGTACCACTTTATCTTACAATTTTTTTCTGAGGACCACCTAACAGAATCCCACTCTAACACGCCCCCCAAAAACAACAAAATAGGAAGGATAAACTAAATTGAAGTTTAATATGCAACTGTTTCAAGTCAAAAACTAATTATTCAAACACAAATGCAATGATACGATACATTTTTTCGTTATTAAAACACACTGACCTCAACCCCCCCCCCCCCCCACCCCCCCCGCCCACGATAGCTTGCTTGCCTAGTTTAGGTCATCTTTTCGCGGACCACTAGGGGGCGATGGCGGATCACACTTTAAGAATTACTGCTCTAAAAGAGTGCATTTTTCCTACATTTGTTTGTCATGTAATGGCCACTTATGCAATACTTTCTACAGAAAATTGTAGGCCTATAAAACGGCAAGTCGAAAATGACTTGCATTTCTAATCAAGTAAAAGTTTGAGCCCCTTTCTTAGGTACACCTTGCTAGTACCAGGCTGGAACCGCTTTTTCCTTCAGAACTGCCTTAATTCTCCATGGCATAGATTCCAAAAGGTACTGGAAACATTCCTCAGAGATTTTAGCCAATATTGACATGATAGCATCACACAGTTGCTGCAATCCATGATGCGAATCTCCTGTTGCGCCACATCCCAAAGGAGATCTATTGGATTGATATCTGGTGACTGTGGAGGCCATTTGAGTACAGTGAACTGATTGTCATGGTCACGTAATATGATTTGAGCTTTGTGACATGGTGCGTTATCCTGCTGGAAGTAGCCATCAGAGGATGAACACGGTCAGCAACAATTTTCAGATAGGCGTTTAAACAATGCTCAGTTGGTACTTTGCCCAAAGTGTCCCGAGAAAATATTCCCCACACCATTACACCACCAGCAGCAGCCTGAACCGTTGATACAAGGCAGGATGGATCCATGCTTTCATGTTGTTTACGCCAAGTTCAGACCCTGCCAACTGAATCGCAGCAGAAATTCAGACTCATCAGATCAGGCAATATTTTTCCCATCATTTGTTGTCCAATTTTGGTGAGCCAGTGTGAATTGTAGCCTCAGTTTCCTGTCCTTGTCTGACAACAGTGGCACTGGTCTGGTCTTTTTCGCAGCAAACATTGGTCTGGCGCTACGTCACATTTGGATGGCATAAATCGGTAAAAATATGTAACACAGAACTTTTCCTAAAAATGCATTCAGATACATTTGTACATGTCTACACTTTTCTGTGGTTGTATGTGTAATTGTTACTTTGACTTTTAGCTATGTGTAGTTCAATATACAATAATCAATTGATTAATTAATTAATAAGATAACGTCCCTTCAAATTTCACTTTGGAACTAGTTTTCAACCATGACGGGATGGGACGTCTTTAGGTTATTAAGGGTGCGTACACTCTTGTACTTCGGTTGGTTTGGTTCGTTTGGTTCGACCAAAAGAAAAAAAAAAAAACATATGGTCCTGGTCCGCTTAGCGTTCACACGGGCATTTTTAACAGCGAACCTTAAGTTACCGAACCTAAGGCAAAGAAATATGTTCACAACCTGATTGGTCGGCTTTTATGACGTATATTTCTCGACGGAGCTCGCTTACCGAACATTCAAAACAATGCTGTGTGCTGGATTAAACTCGATCATTTTATGCGTGTACAAATGCTTTATTTTTACCAGATGAGAACTCACGAAGAGCTCATAAAATGTTCAAAACATTCAAAACAGCACCAGGATTTCTTCTGTTATTTGCAGAAACAAATATTGATGAGGCACTTCACCTCCTCGTTGCTCCATATTTGCCCTCGACTCATTTTGGATACGCCGATCTTTCCGCGTCGTCAAATCAGCTGACTTGTAGCGTCGCATCTTGTGACATCACGTCCTCTTTTTGGTTGGTTTACATGTCTTTGGTCCATGTTTCGTTCATATATCAATCGAACCGCACCAGAGTTTGCTTGGTGCGCACCAGGGTTCGGATGGCAGCGTTCACATATGTTTAAACGAACCGCACTAACTGAGCAATCGCACCAGGGTTCGTTTTAATCCAACCAAACATGACAAGTGTGAACGCACCCTAAATGTCCAAATGTTTGCTGGGTTGCTGCTGTAGCCCATCTTAGTTCAAGTTTCAACATGTTGTGAGTTCAGAGATGCTTTTCTGCAGATCTCGGTTGTGACGAATGGTTATTTGAGTTGCTGTTTCCTTTCTGTCAGCTCCAGTCTGGCCATTCTCCTCTGACCTCTGACATCAACAAGGCATTTTCACCCACAGAACTGCCACTCACTGGATATTTTCTCTTTTTCAGATCATTCTCTGTAAACCCAAGAAATGGTTCTGCATGAAAATCCCAGTAGATCCCAGTAGTTCATCTTTTACCAACAATCATGCTACATTCAAAGTCACTTAAATCACCTTTCTTCCCCATTCTGATGCTCAGTTTAAACTTCAGCAGATCCTCTTGGCCACTCTACATGCATAAATGCATTGAGTTGCTGCCACGTGATTGGCTACTGACATATTTGCGTTTACAAGCAGTTGAACAGGTGTACCTAATAAAGTGGCCTGTGAGTGTATCTGTGAAATATAAGATTTGATAGGGTCAGTGCTAACTAGAAAAAATGTTTTCTGCGACCAGTGATCAAATTTTCTTTTTTTCTTGGTATCTGTGGTCATGTGTTTTTGTATTCACCACCATTACTTTGTCCTGCTGATGGTCATAAATATGGCACATGAGTGGAAAAACCACATGACAGAAACGAATGAATAGAAAAAAAAATACAAACTGTGAAAACGTTTTATCACATGCAAAACAAATATGGCATGTTGCAATACCAGGAAAAGGAAGTAAAAATGATCATTCACCAGTAGCTGAATGATTTAAGGCAACAGCCGTTTTATTTTTAGACACATCAAAAGTGGTTATATATTTATCACTGAATGGTTGCAATGATTACACTGAACCAAGCAAAATCATAGTGAAAGCCACTAAGCTTATCACATTGTTGTAACAGTGTGTGTGTGTGTGATCTATTGGACTTCCCTGGGCCAGTAAAAGGTTGTCCAGAGGTTTTCTTTGTTCCGGATCAGAGTTATCTGGTGGCTGTTAATATCTTATAGAGGCCATACAGTGACGAAAAGAAGTAAAAAGAAGAGAAACTTTTTATCTGGTGAACTTTCTCAAAAATAACTCTAGGGAACATTAAACATATTGAGTGATGTTAGCAGTTTCTGCAGTGAATGAGGCGTACAACCAGCATGAAAGTATATTCAGTGTATACATAGGACATTCAGGCATTGCTGTCCTTACGCTGCACATTCTTCAGACCCCAGGGATCGCCTCTCAGCCAACTCATAATGTTAACTCCGCTCATGATATTATGAATTATTTCTATATTAAAAGGCTGGAGACTGTGAAATAGTTTTCTTTCTCACTGCAACCCCACAACCAACCAAACTCTAGCTCCAGAGTACTTAAAAAGGTTGTAAATAGATTGACCTCTCATTCCGAACAGGTGGAGGTTTGTTTTAAATTTCCCCCCTTTGGCCGAAAGAATCCATTTTCAGTGTTTTGTCTCCAGCCATTGTTGCCTGAGGTGAGAACTG
The DNA here is from genome assembly GCA_037194245.1 of Opsariichthys bidens. Classification (NCBI taxonomy): domain Eukaryota; kingdom Metazoa; phylum Chordata; class Actinopteri; order Cypriniformes; family Xenocyprididae; genus Opsariichthys; species Opsariichthys bidens. The sequence continues at coordinate 1,789,083 of CM074301.1, read as the reverse complement.
AAGTCTGTGCCATATATCACACCGACACATTTTTTTGCTGTCAGGTTATACCCTAAAATTTCCATTTTCTGTTCGGTTGCACACTCGAGTCAGAATGTTTTAGAAAAGTGACAAAGAAAAGTTTAGCACCGACCAAATCTTACAGTATATGTTTCTGGTTTAACGTAACAAATGTTTCTTTTATAGCACAACCCGAGATCATATATACTGAATATTTTTGGAAAGATAATTTTGTCAAAAACAACATGCTTTCTGTAAAATTCACTCTTTCGCACTCTTTTCACTCGTTTTGCCCATACTCATCCACTCAGTGGGTCTGTGGAATGTTATTTGGATTGCCCCGGGGGGTATTAAAGAGAAAAGGTGGGGGCAGGGGACGAACGCCTTCCCACAGCGGGTGAGTGAGGGAGTGTTGCGTGTTTACTCTGATTGAAAACAAAAGGCTCCTCACCTGCTCTTAAAGACCTACACAGCAGAACAATGGAGGTGATTGACAGCTTCTCAAGAATGAGAGTGCTTGTCTGTAGAGTGTGTGTGTGTGTGCGTGCAGGTTTGTAACAGTGTGGGCGGATATGCACACAGAGAAAGACAGGGAGAGGGAGAGAGGGAGAGGAATTTTGATTGGTTTAGTGCCCAGTCATCCATACACTTGACCAACCGTATCTTATTTGTATAGTCAATCATTTGCTTTTACAATATTTCACACAAACAATAATTGCACAGAGGAACATTATGAAAGCGGATCTCGTTTTAAAGGTGAGGGTTGTCTAAGTCTTTGAACTGTTCCATGCTGCATTAATCAGGTCATGATGCATCATGTGTAATACTTTCATTATTTTGAATGGGCGTTCTATGGCTGACACATTGCTGACCATTGAACACTATCAGCAGGGATGTTCTGAATTGCACAACAACTCAAGGAGTTTAGCATTTAGTTTAATTTAGTGTAAGCCTTCACCTGTCCTCCACCTCACACTAATTCAGAAGAAGGAGAGCGCTGGAAGTGTTGCATCACATGTTGTTCAAATGTGTAGTATTTCAATGTTTTTTGGATTATTTGTTTTTTTTAACTTTAATAGTTTATTCATGAAAGTAGTAGAAATCTTTTTATGTTAATCAGATTTACTTGTTCAAAATAATTGTCCTATTTGTGTGATGATCCGCCAGGTATTTTGGGTGGAGAGTTATAGGGATTTGAAGTCACCATAGTAATGAGTGATGTAATAACAGGCTTGGCTCAGTTTACAAGTAGGTGAACGCGCATAGAGCTGCTGGGGCAAAGCGAGGAGAGGAGGGGCGCGCGACTCACACACTCGCTCTCGGGCACTACATTGTGCGAACTGTACTCACTCCAGGAATAGGGATCTAAAAGGACATGGCATACTAGTATTTAACCTCCTTCCAAATCATGGGAATATCGAGAATGAGTCGCAACTGAGGACGATTGTTTAAACCTGTCTGTATATTGTGGAACAAGGTATTGCAACAATTCCTCATACTTTTTATTTTTATTTTAAACTTAGTCTGTTTTTATAAACTCATTGCTTTCGTCAGCAAGCACGTTGATGATCGCGCGATCGTCTCCAGTCTTGTTCGCAAACTTCTGAACTCGGCGCGTTCTGTAACTAGAGAATGCGCGCGCATGTTTGCTTTTCTGTATGTTACTGTTGCAGCAAGTAACCCGATATGTATCATTCTGGAGCGTGACACGGCTATAAAGATGCGGACGAGAAGGAAGACAATTTGGTAGGGATCTGCTCTTCCCATCCAGGTGTTCTCAGGGGGCTTTTGGAGTGGGTCGTGGGAGGCATGTAAACTTCTTAGCCATCGTTCGGATGTGTTTCTTTGGCTGTTCCGTCATGCCCGTTTCCGATGTAAACAATGATAGACTTCTTGAGATGTGGTTTTGTGTTGTTTTTCCTGCTCTTGTCTGCGTGGGAAGATATGAGGTGTGAAGCCCAGGCTTTAGGGTGTGTTGTTGGAGTATGCTGTTTACAGTGTATAGTGGTAGTTTGTTGGTCAGCTTCAACTGGCTGGATCCCAGGTGCGAATAATGGAATGGGGGCGGGGCTTCTGAACGCCTTCCACAATATTATGCAATGATCTCAAAACACTTAGGCCTACATACAGTAGTGCATGATTTGTAAAATAATACTTTTCACGTTTGCTTCACACAACCAGGAACATAAGTTTGGCTTTTCTGATGTAGTAAACTTGCTCGATAGCTCACCTGGTACCCGGCAGAGCATGTGAGCATGTCCACTCATTTTCCCGCTCTATGTCAGCTCGCTCCACTCATGTGTCGCTCACGCTCACCGGTATTCGCTCAAATTCGCTCCGACATGAAATTTCCATGTACAGTACTATAGCCCTTGTCGATGCTTTTTAACGCATTGTTGGGGACGTTTACCATTTTGCACAAATGGCCTTAGCGAATTATGAATATAAGTATATTATGAATATCACGCTCTGCGCGAGGGTGTGATCACATTAATGATAAGGCAAACTGCATCTTTAATTTCATACAGATTAGTACATTGCAGGAAAATATTTGTTTTAAATATTTGCTTTTTTTTATTTCTTTAGACATATATTTCCTGATTGTGTAAGGCTATTCGCTTCAGTTCATTTTTGAGTTTTAGAAAGATTCTGGTGCAGACAGTTGAAAGCGCACCGTTTATTTTTTTTACTTTACAAAAACACAAGGTTTTGATGTTATTATGAGTGTACACAAGTAAAAGTAGACCCTTTATAGTTGTTTTTCACTAATCTTTATGGCAAAAAATGACGGCGTTGCTTCCGCTTTCATTAAGGAAAAATCCATCAGAACGCGTCGCGCATTCATTGAACAGGATTAAAGAAAACATAGCCTATTTAGATTCATATTTATGTTTAAATATTATTATAATATATACTTTTTTAATTTCATCTGTTGATTATGAAAAGTGAACAGCACGAGTTAGACACAAGAAGCGCGATCTACTGCGAGACATGATTTTCACCACTTCATTAAGTTTTGTTTTGTAGAAAGTCTTTCTTTAAAGTTAATTTCGTTTTGTATAAATCGTATCTTAATTGTAATCAATGTTTCATCAACCAGTTGCCTGGATTTAATAGGCCAACGTGAGAAGAAACCCAAGAACGTCGCGTGCGGATTGAAGTGGGTAACAAACGAGCGGTCTTTGAGGCCGAAACAAAGTCTTTCTGTTTTAATAAAGTTCTTAAACACATGTCTCAATTGCAGTTGTAATATTTGTGGCTTTAAAGCAATAAGCTATATAATAAAGTGGTAGGCTATAAATAAACGGGAGAGTGCTGAATCGCAGAGCTGGTCAAACATCTCTACATCGCGATGATTAAATCAGACGCTTTTTTCATATTTGTTGTGTGTTTTTGTTGCTGAGAGGAAAGCGGGCATCGCATTATTAATCATCTAAACGGCGCGTCGCGATGTTCATTAACGCTGCAAAGGTTTTTCAAAGTTATTTTTACCCCAAAACAAAGTACGAATAAGAACCTCGTTGTGATTACAACACAAAATTAATATTTGCTAACTCAGCTTCTCCACACCTCCTTTCAATTAGGTCTAGGGCCGCTTCTTCCTTCTTAACTTTGATGTTCAGGGAATTCTGGGTTGAGCCAGCGATCCTGAGCGACTGAGCGAGCGGAGCGGAATCTCACCGCTCTATAGGAATATGAGCCGCTCCGCTCTGCTCCTCTCACGCTCCGCTCCGCTCACATGCTCTGGTACCCCGGCATGACCTAATAAACCCTGCGTTTGCTAGGTCATGCCCGGCTACCAGGCATTCGCAAAATCGGCAAAAGGAAGAAGTCGTAGTGAAGCTTTCCAATCGCAGAACGTTCTTATTTGGTTCTAAATGGTTAGGGGAACGTTCTGCATTTGCTAGGTCATGCCCGGGTACCAGGTGAGCTATCGAGCAAGTTTACTAAATCAGAAAAGCCAAACTTATGTTGCTGGTTGTGTGAAGCAAACGTCAAAAAGTAATATTTTACAAAACATGCACTATTGTAAGTAAGTGTTTTGAGATCATAACATAATATTGTGGAAGGAACCGCATTAAAATAATACTTTATTAATCAATAATCTGGCCCTTTAATAATAATTTGGCTGAAAATAATAATGAAAAATAATTTAAGTAAAAATAATAAAAGTTGTTGGTGGTTTACTGCCACTAGTGTTCATTTCATCTGGAAACTAGTGAATTGTAGGCAATTTTGCGCCCAAAAATGCACCCGATGCACAATGTTGGTTAATTAGGTATTGCAACATGAAGCTAATTTTTCAGGTGACCTGACAAAACATACAGTCCTTCTGAACATCAATAGTGCTGTAAAGAAGCTGTCAGCATTCGCTTTCAAATGAAATGAGCCATGTTATAGTCTATTAAAAAAATGTTTGGACCTGTTTGGAAAGCTTCACTAAGACTTCTTCCTTTTGCAGATTTTGACAGCTAATGCAATGACTGTATCGCTCACATAGGGCTGTGCATTCTGATGGAATCTAGACTTGCTGCCAGACATTAGGCTGATTAGTGTAAGTGTAAGATTCATTTTTACTTTCTCTAGAAAGAAGAATGTTCTACTAATTAGTGGTTGAATGAGACACTATTGTTTTATGTTTGAAACACTAACTATCACTCACTAATTGTACTGCGTAATCATTCGCACCAATTATACTCTATTATGGATTTGTTGGGTGTCAGAAAAATGTAAGAGAAGCAGAACACTGGCATGGTTTTCTTGTAGATGGTGCAGTCCTGATCAGAGGCCAGCTTCTTCAGCGCAGTTTAACTCAGTGCAACAACCCCCGGCTGGTCACAGATCAACCGCTTGGCACCTTCCCAGTTCTCCATCATTGCCGTTGTCTGCCGAGAGCTGACATGAGTGAATTGATATATTAAAATGTTCAGTTGTGGGTCATTCCGGGGTCATGAGCTCACACTGGAGACGCTGTCAGTTCAAAGAGTGAGTGCAGTTTCAGTTTTGCATGTTTGGCTGCTTCATTCCCATGAATGGTCCAATTTCACAGGGCCATGCAAATACTATGGCAGCTGCTCTGATGGGGATTTGATGCTCATTTAAGCATGATGTGCAGAGGAGCCGGCCTGCTGCACTGTTATGGTGGGTGAGAGTTACTTCCATTATGTGGAAATCACTGTATAAAAAAAGAACAATGGGGTGTCTTCTTGATTTTTTTTTTTTTTAATGGAACTTTGCACATAACATTTGAGAGTAAGCAAATCACTGATGTATTAACCACATCCATTTATTTTATTAAAAAAACAAAATTGTATCTGTGGCTATGTTTACATTTGCAGTTGTGGCCTAACGGTTAGAGAGTCGGACTTGAAGGTTGTTGGTTGTTGGGTTAATACCCCTCTCGTCACTGGGTATCTCAGGTACTGCACTTCAGTGGTTTGAGTCCTATCTCACAGGTAGGTCTTTCAGAGTTGCCTGGGGAGGAGAGGTATCCAAACCTCATGAACTGATCACTGGGGTTCCTCAGGGTTCAGTTCTTGGTCCCCTCCTATTCTCCATTTATACTACATCACTGGGTCCCATCATACAGGCACATGGTTTCTCCTACCACTGCTATGCTGATGACACACAACTCTACCTGTCCTTCCAACCAGATGATTCCACAGTAGCTGCACGGATCTCAAGCTGTCTGGCGGACATCTCCACGTGGATGGAAGAACACCACCTGCAGCTCAACCTTGCAAAGACTGAGCTTTTAGTCTTCCCTGCCACTCCTACTCCACAACACGACATCAACATACAGCTTGGTACAACCACCATTACCCCATCTAAGTCGGCCAGAAATCTTGGAGTTATCTTCGATGACCAACTGACCTTCAGAGACCACGTCTCAAAGACGGCGCGGTCATGCAGATTTGCACTTCGCAACATCAGGAAAATCCGTCCCTTCCTGACTGAGCACGCAACACAACTGCTTGTCCAGGCCCTGGTAATTTCAAGGCTTGATTACTGCAATGCTCTTCTGGCTGGTCTGCCGTCAAGTGCAATCAAACCTCTTCAACTGATAAAATTTTAAATAACTACATGCACTTAAAGGATTAACACTGTCTACATCGAACGTGCGAATGCGACGTGTCAAAAGACAATAGAACCCATTGTAATCAGTGATAATGTCTCCCATGGATGTGGCGCGACGCGACATATTCCTGACAGTAAATGGATTCCCCGTTCTATTTCAAGTGCTTTGCAACAGTCGACTTGTCGTGTTCAGTGTAGACCGCTTTTAGCTGTTGCGGTGCAATGCGACGCAATAAAATTTGCTTCCGGTATAGATTACTTGAGAAGCAAAACTGAATAAAATATTTAAACTCCGTAAGTTATCGATGTTTATACATAAAACAAGAAATAAAAATTGCCAGTGAGGTAAGAAAAGCCGGTAACACTTTAAAATAAGGTTCATTAGTTAAATATTAGTTAATGTATTAACTAACATAAACTAACCATGAGCAATACATTTATTACTGTATTTACTAATCTTCGTTAATGTTAGTTAATGAAAATACAGTTGATCATGTTAGTTCATAGTGCATTATCTAATGTTAACAAGATTTTAATAATGTATTAGTAAATGTTGAAATTAACATTCACGAAGATGATTAAATGCTGTATAAGTGCAGTTCATTGTTAGTTCATGTTAACGACTGTTGTTAAGTAATGTTAACTAATGAACCTTTTTGTAAAGTGTTACCGAAAAGCCAAATTTAAAATTCAGAATATGTACTCTAATAAAATGTATCTTAGTATCTTAATGTCAGGGTTACATCTGTTTATCTATTCCCAGGTCCTTTCATTTGTCACATGTGTTCTTTGTTTTGAGTTTCCCAGTCCTCCTTAGTTATCATAGTCACCTTTATTAGTTCATTCGTGTCAGCGGTGTCTTTCACCTGTGCCCCCCTCATTACTCCTCATGTGTTCCTGTGTATTTATACCCTCTGTGTCTGTCCAGTCCTGGTTCGTCATTAACGTTGCTTATACCTTATTGGGTATAAGTGTTGCTTATTCCTGCACACACACACCTTGTGACAATGTATATTATTTCGATATTTTTACTGGAAAATAAGACAACAAATACTGATTAAGGAAATTATTTTTTGAGTACTACATACTATCCTGTTTATATTCTTGTTCAAAAAAGGTTAAAACTTTTGCACCCTAACTGACAGACACACTGACACCACAGCTAGAAATTCCTCTGTATTATATGAAAGATAAACCTGCAGAGTCAGCAAACATGCCCAAACCCATCTGTGTGTGTGGTATTTTCCTGCCAAGGTGCTGAAGTGATGGATAACTCAGATGTTTGTCAATTCACACACACACACACACACACACCTCCTTGCTGAACATCTGTGCACCACCTTTGTATGCAGATGAGACCTTAAGCATTGGCGTGGTGAAAGCCTGTCACAAAACTTTGTGAGTGGAAAAAACAGAGCTGCCATCTGGTTCTGTTTGGCCCAAACAGACTGTAACCTCACCCTCATATGTTCCTGCGCTGCCCTTTCCCCTCCGAAAAGAGAGAGAGAGAGAGAGAAGAATGAAAATTTCCTTTAAATGCCTTTATATCTCTCACCAGACCAAAACAAGTACAGATGGACAACTTTTCCAGATTCTCTTGATTCAACAGGATTTAGATACAGTATCTGCAGGCCTGCTGTGTGTGCAGAGAGCCAACTGCAGGCCTGTTATTGCATTACTGATAAGATTATGTGTCTGGTTTTATGAAAGAAAATATTTGGATTGTTAAATGAGGTGGTTTGAGTTGCTGGTGGTTGATCGGATTGCTGTCCATATATTTGGTCTTTTGGATGATTGGATAGCTGCATAAATTTGAACTTTTAGTACTTTTAAAGATTCAGTTATCTCATATTTTTCTTAAGATTGACGTGACTGGAGGTCATTCATGTTTAGAGTACATTTATGCAAATGTCATGATGTAGTGACAACCAATGGGAGTGCAGATAGATTGTGGAGCTGGCAAGATCCGCCTTCTGATGCAGTTGGAAACTACAGTTCTCGCAACTAGTGGGACAAAACCTTGATATCTCTATTTATTTAATCATTGTTAGTATGAGCACATCTATAGTTATAAACACACCATGATTGGATATTTCAGGGGCCATATCATCACTGAGGTCAGTTCAACTTGTTCTTTCTAGTAGACTAAACCAGCACTGAGAATCTAATGTGTTTAAGTGTGTATACTGCTTGGATGCGTGTGTGTGTCCAATGTATAAGAAAAAAGAGCTCTTTGTTTTTGCTCCCACAGAACATCTCTCATGCAGGAGTTAATGAAGACTTTTATGTTCTTCTTGTTTCTTATACACTATCATTCAAAAGTTTGGGCCCAGTAAAACTTTTGGTCCCACTTTATATTAGGTAACCTTAAACTACTATGTACTTCCATTTAAGTTAATAATTTGATACAATGCACCTATCGTGTGTGTACATGTTTTCACATTGTACTTATATTTAAAAAAATACCTGCATGTGATAACATTTGTAGTTCATTTCCTTTAATTACATTTATAATTACACACTACCTTTGGATAAAAACGTCTGCTAAATGATTAAATGATATCATTGTGATAATTCAGCATCTTACAATGATTTCTGAAGGATCATGCTCTTTTTACAACACAAATCTCTAGTCCATCCTGGGCGTTTTTTGAAACTAAACAGAAAATGGGCCATTCAGACGTCGTCACAGTGTTAACGTGAGAGCGTTAACATATGACTGCCCATATTTACATATAAACAACTTTTAAGTATCCAGCAACTTGGCATTGTTACTCATTTCACATACAAAAGGTTTGCCAACTGCAACACACAAATTTACATATAGAAGGTATTTAAAGGGTTAGTTCACCCAAAAGTGAAAATTCTGTTATCAATTACTCACCCTAAACCTGCAAGACCTTCATTCATCTTCATCAGTATTAATCTCCAACACGTTCACAACATTTGCTCTCGTGAAAGCGCATTTAAGATTAATATCTTGTCATTAAAGTGTTAAATGATGTTTTTTATGTGCAAACAAAGGACGCTTCATAAAATTGAGGTTGAACCACTTGAGTCACATGGATATTTGCGTAGATTGTTAATGGAGGTACAGAAAGCTCTCAAATTTCATTAAAAAGATCTTCATTTGTGTTACGAAGATGAACGAATGTCTTACGGGTTTGGAATGACATAAGGGTAAGTAATTAATGTCAGAATTTTCATTGTTGGGTGAACTATCCCTTTAAGGTTATAGTAGATTCTTAAAGGTACAGTAACAAAAACACCCAAACGAGAGGGTGGAAGTGGACTGTAGAACTAAAGTATGATTGATGTTGGTGCAAGAAACCTTAACTAACATTATAAGTGGACCTTAGGAAAGAAACTTCAAGGAAAAGTAAAATATGCCCCTGGTTTTGGTTTTTGAGTTTGTTGTCTGTGGTGGCTGGAGATCATGGATTCCAGTGCATCTTGTGTGTGTGTGTGTGTGTGTGTGTGTGTGTTTTGTCCATAATGAGTGTAGCTGATGTCACATTACTCTTTCAGCAGGGGGAATCCCAGCATAACTGAAGAATCATGCTCAGAAAAAGGGTAAAACAACTGGTAGAGCCAGAAGAGTTCAGTTTTAAAATGATCTCTGTACAGCCATCCTCATCTGTTACTAAAAACATGGGCATGTTAACTTTAGGCTGAACAAATCTTAGACTTATTGTGGTATCTTATGCGGTTATCACTTTTTTTATTGCCTTTCTTTCTTGTCTCTCATGACAAGCCTTATTGGCTAGACTATAAAGACTTTGCAATATTGCCAATAGCAGTATTCATGAACATAAATACAGCACTCCTTATCTCTGTTTGTATCTTTATCATTCATTCCAAAACGCACAAACCCTTTTTTTTTTTATTCTTACAGCTGCAGATATGAGTGTTACTCGCTATTTTGTTAGCCGCAATTTCCACATTGATAAGCATGAAGTGAATAAAGATAAGTGAGTTATCATTACTATATCATTCAAATGTCCCTTTGTAGATACTGAGGGCTGTTTGACCAAACCACTTCCGGATCGTGTTCAGAGTGTGAAGAGCAGATGCTCTTATCATGACATCTGCTGGGTGGAATAGGCCTATAATACTTAAAGACCTTCTAACACACATGCAATGTAAGGGATAGTTTGTGTATCTGTGTATTATAGAGTGCTACTTGAAAGTTTGTGAACCCCTTGGAGAATCTGTGAAAATATGAATAATTTTAACAAAATGAGAGACATCATTCAGAATGCATGTTATTTTTTTATTTAGTACTGTCCTGAGTTAGATGTTTTACATCAAAGATGTTTGCATAAAGTCCACAAGACAAAAACCCTGTTCAAAAGTTTGGTTCTTAATACTGTGTGGTTACCTGGATCTACGACTGTTTTTGTTCTTCGTGATGGTCTTTCATGAGTCAGTTGAACAGTTAAAGCTCTGTTCTTCAGAAAAATCCTTCAGGTCTCGAAAATGTATCAGTTTTCTAGCAACTTTTGCATATTTGAACCTTTTCCAGCAGTGACTGAAGGATTTTGAGATCCACACTTAGGACAATTGAGGGAGTCAAACACAACTGTTAAAAAAGGTTCAAACATTCACTGATGCTCCAGAAGGAAACACAGTGCATTAAGAATGCATGCATATTTTATTTTATTTTTTTTGAAGATTAAGGTAAATTGTACTTAATTTGTCTTCCGGGAAACGTGTAAGTATCTTCTGTTGCTTCTGAAGGGCAGTACTTAACGAAAAAAAAAAAAAGAAGATAGATTATTTAAACAAAATAAGACAAAAATTTCCAGACATCTTCATCCTGTTCAAAAGTTTTCACCCCCAAGCTCTTAATGCATCTTGTTTAAATCCATAGAAACCAGAAATTGTTTAACTCGCATTACCCTCGAATACCAGTTTTACTCATATCGATCTAGATTCCTGCAAAGTGCAACAAGTACCTTATAGCAGCTACCGAGCGAACGCACGGAGGAATGTTATAACATAACTTTCGAAACACTTTAGTTTGATTGCGTTACCCCACATAAGCAACGAAAAGAGCGGAAGCGGCTGACTGCAGCAAAAGCCTAATAAAGTCCGTAGAGTCCGTCAGATTCCTTTCCATCGACTGTGGAGCTGAAGACGTCAAAGCCCACGGTTCACACACGTATTCTCGACGCCATGAAGCTGCGCCTTTGTTTTGAATAAGCAACCTTTAGTGGCGAAAATTATATTGTTACATGTTGTGCCTTTAAGCTCCATGTTTGTTTCAGTTCATGGTCAGTTCTCATTGCTTTTTACGTAAAGTTTATAGCTTTTATAGCAAGTTTATATTCTGTTAAGTCTATATTCTTGTTCTGAGTATTTTGAGTTCTGTTTAATAAATCTTGATACTGCTGTGAGTAGATGCTTTTTTTCACCTTTATCACAACCATTTGCGGTGACATGCATTTGAGGTCAATAGGAATGATAACGGCATGTTGTGGGCAATATTAACTTGAAAAACACGAACAGATACATATTTCTAGAATCAGCTGGCATCATTCTATCACAACGGCCAATTTTGAACATACTATGATTATTTTTCATTCTATTTTAATTGTAGCATATTTAAAGTAATATTTTATTCTACTATTTTAGCATACTATGATTTCTTTTATCATACTATTTTATTGTAATATTTTAACATTGTGATTTCAATCGTACCAATTTATTGTATTATTTTTTGACATCCTACGAATATTTTATAATTTTTTTATTATAATATTTTCCGTGGGATTATTTTATTATCCTGTTTTTAACAGTGTGATTATTCAAACTCAATGTTTTATTTGACTTATTTAGTGTACTATGCTTATTTTATCATACTGTTTTGTTTTATTTTTTATCATTTTTTATTATAATATTTTTAGTGTACTATGATTATTTTATTGTATTATTTTTAACAGTATAATTATTTAGTCATACTATTTTTATCGTACTATGATTATTTTCTCATACTGTTTTATTGTACTATTTTTTAACATACTTTGATTATTTTATTGTTTTATTTTAACATACTTTGATTGCTTTATTGTACTATTTTAACATACTATACTATAAATTTAACATACTATAACTATTTTAACCAATAACTATAAATAATCATATTTATAAGTGATAAATTATTATTTTATTATTATTATTTTTATAGTTGACCAGTATTTTAAGCTTCATTATGGTTTTGATATTTTATTTGAGATCTGTAACTTTGCTTTTTGAACTCCCGATGAACTTTTAAGCTAATTATAGAAGAGGTCTGAGAATAGGAGCTAACCTGTGGTGACTCACACACACACACACACACACAAACACACCCTTGAGCTTGTATTGTCATCAGTCAGTTGACAGTTCCTGTCTTGTGCCTGCCCACTGAATATCATTGTGTTGGTGGTTTTGGATCTAATTTCCTTCCTCCTTTCCCCAAAAGAACCCCAGGACACTTTGCTGTGGTCTGGAATGTTCTGATCTGATCCTGTTTCATCTGGTTAAGTTCAAACTCTCCCTTTTGCTACCTCATATCAAAAAGATGAATAAACATCTAAATTACAAGAAGCCGCAGGTTTGTGGGTGTTTCAGTGTCAAGAGATCTGCTCTTTCATACATTCAGTGACTTTTAATGATGCATCAGGCAATTTAAATATCAAAAGTGCTTTGTATGAGAGGTCGTGACCCATCAAATTTATTTGACAATTTCCTAGTTCACTCCAACATTAATATTTTCTTGATATTTTCTATTTTCTATTTTCATTAATTTCCTTGTTTAGTTTAAAATGCACTTAAAAATCTGTTCAAATGAAATATAAAATGTTTCTTTTGTAGGGGTTAGTTAAAGAATGAAAGTTTTCTAATTGTGTGTGCTCAGTTTGTCATTGTGTGACTCATTTACTCCATCTCAGGACCTTTTTTTTTTTTTTTTGCTTGTGTAATGGCCCATATGTGCTTGGCAGGAGCCTGGACTGTCACAGACTTCTCTGTACCAGGATGAAGTACTAATAAATCAGATTTTGAAGGATATAAACTTTTTTACGGTAAAGGTACTCATCAGTTGCTTTGGATTTGTGGGCATTTTCGTACACGAACATCATTCCTCTCTGCTGAATTCCACATTTTCTGTTCTATTATTCAGATGTTCCTCATCAATGTTTGCGCCTTCATACTCTGTATCTCTTTCTCTCTGTCCTAATAGTTATTTCAGGGGATGTTGTCCGCTCTGCACTCTGAGATAGATATTCAAAGATATCTGATGAAAATCCAGACCGTTGGTTCACGCAGAGTCAGTACTAGCACGGATGAGAGTGTGATGCATGTGTGTGTTAAACAATACCACAAGATCACCTAACATGGAAAAAGTACTTATTTGAAACTAATTAACTGACTATAATGATATGCAGGCTTGTCCATACTGCCTTTGTGTTTTGGACTATAAAATCTGCATACTTTTTGAGTCTAGTTTTTGGTGGGTGTATGTGGTCATTCTGATCTGTGTTTTGCTGCATGGCTGATTGCAGTGGTTACAGTTGACTGGTGACTGTCGCTTTAAATGAAATGTGCAGTGTGTGATACAGAAAATGTTAATGAAGTCAATTCAGACAAATTATGCTTTGCTTTGTTTACAAGTTTTATGCATGTAGTGTTGACAACCCTGCTGGAAATGCAGCTAAAACCAGCTTCTGATAGTTTTACAAGGTTCTATCCTGTCCATTGACTAGTCTAGATGGTCATAAGACCTACTACAAACCACATGCCATGTCCCAAAACCAGCCTGACCATCTCAAGCTGGAATAATCTGGGTTTTTTTTTCAACAGAGAAGATAGAAATGACTTAGTCAAGCTGGTTTGTGCTAGTAGACCACTTTGAACCAGGTGCTACAAACCATCTGCAATGTCCTAAAACAGCTTAAGTTGGTATCATCTGTTTTTTTCCAGCAGAGAAGCCAAAAATACCATTAATGATGGTAAAGTTTCATTAATGATGTGTCATCAAATTCAGAATGTTGTCTAAAAAAAATGTTCTTACTCCTACAGAACCGGAGCTCTAAGCAGAGTGTGGTGTGTCCAAGTCCAGTTCCTGTGTTTGTGGATCAGGTGGAGCACGACTCACTGGTCTCTCTAGATGCTCTGGAGGTCATGTCTGAGTGTGACATGCCCATCGCCTTCACCCGAGGCTCTCGGTCTCGAGCCAGTCTGCCTGTGGTCCGCTCTACTAACCAGACCAAGGATCGCTCACTAGGTATATATACCGATACACAAATGCTAAATTACATACAAAAACACTTATTCTAAATATATCAACCATGCAGAAATACCTACTAGCTAGGGCTGCACGTTTAATTAAAACAAAACTGAACTATGTAAGATTTTTGGAAAAAAACCCACTAGAACACTTGTGTACTTACATTATCCCAAATGTTCCCAAGAATGTCTAAATCAGAATTCAGAAAACCAATCATTGTTATATAGCTCAACACAGTAAGTCTTATTGTTTAAATCTTGTTTTCTTGCGAGCACCATGTTTTACCATGACTGATATCGATCTATCGACGCTTTTTTTTCATCATTTAGCAGACACTTTTATCCAAAGCGACTTACAAGGGGAGCAATTAGGGGTTAGGTGTCTTGCTCAAGGGCACTTTAGTCATGGTATTGAAGGTGCTGAGAGTGCTGTGATTCACAATCCCCACCTTCAATTCCTGCCGGCGTGGGAATCGAACCAACAACCTTCAGGTTACAAACCCGACTCCCTCACCACTAGGCCACAACTACCCCACTACCCAAAACTACATAGTGTGCCTTTAAATTCAGAGGTTTCTGAGCAGCTTAATATGTCATTATTAGCTCATTATCATCTCTGCATCTGCTGTAAGTTTGGGTCGCTTTAACATGCATTTGGCAATGCAACATGCAGCAGCTATCTTCCCAAACTTGTATTGAGAAGCACATATCAACAAAAAAAGAAGCTTTAAAGGGATAGTTCACCCAAAAATAAAAATTCATTTATTCACCCTCATGTTGTTCTTGGTTACCGACATTATTCAAAATATCTTCTTTTGTTTTCAACGGAAGAAAAAAATTCGTACACTTTTAGAACTTGAGAGTGAGTAAATGATGATGTTTGATGGTTCATTCCTTGAAAATGAAGAAATTAAGACAGCCATAAATATTATTATAGTAATTTTTACAATTATAATAAAAAATTTTATGGCAACATATTTCAATAGTAATATTTCTTATTTTTTATTGAGTAATTTACATATTTTTATTTAGTAATAATATTAATAATAATACTTATTATTATTGTTAATATTTTATATCCATATTGTTGTGTAATCTAAAAATACACTAGCACAGGTAACCTGTAATTTTTAAAATCACATTTTACCTAGTAATCAAAAATCAAATCACCCCTATACTAGCCACATAGGAACTTCAGAACAATTCAGAACACATTTGCAATCACAAAGCACCGCCGGAATCATGACTTTGACGTTTATATATATATATATATATATATATATATATAATGTATTTCACATTTAATTCTAACTTCAATTACAATAAGGAAAAGCAAATAAACTAACTCACAGGAGCTTGTCAACTGGTGAATGATGGGTGTTCGATTTCTGTGGTAATCTGCTGAGCTTTCTGTGGAATTCAGCAGTATGAACGAGCGATCACATCGCTGCCATACTTATTTTCCGTCTGCTGCAAAATGATTTAGTTGCAGAGTTTAAGTGTCTGTGGAAGTGTGTGTATACTTAAGTTTGTCTGTCTGTCTTTGTATATAAGTTCAATGTCATAACAGCGAATTTGGCTCTGTCATTATCAGTTCATGTAATGGAAATATACGAGGCTCCACAGCTGAAATTCATAGCCTGTACTTAACATCTCACAGGCGTATATTACCGCACAGACTCATGCTTGTGGACACACACAGAAACACACTGAAATAGGACTCTTTTGCCAACATACACACACACACACACACACACACATATATATATTCACTAGTACACTCCAAATGCTCCCTACATCCAGATAGAGTGACGGTCAAACACACAGGCCTTGAAATGGGAGCCTTCTCTGGTTGCTTAACTCTGATTGGTCGGTTTAAACAAGGACCATCTGGAAAGACAGTTATGGGGAGAAAAAGTGTGTTCACTCAAACTATGCCCTCAAAATTCCTCTGAGAAGATGTAGATGTAGACAGACCTGCATGGAAAAACTAGATGTTGTTTAATCAGAAGGAACACAAATGCAAGGAGACCTGCATCAGTTAGAGACCTGCTTGCTGTAAGTCACCATTCCTCTAGTTCAACGGTTTTAAGTTTCAGTTGTTGAGAGATGTCATCTTAGGCTTGTGTAAGACCTTCTTTAGAAAAATAGAGCAGTCTGGTAGTGGAAGTACAAATCCCATTCATAAAAAAAGTTTTTTTTAATAATATCTTACAAGCCTTGCTTAATATTTTGCAAAAAAAAACCTTCATTTTTTATTTAATTATACATTGCCATTTAGTCATTAGTTTCATATTCTAAAATTTTCATTTGTTTATTTGCAGTATTTCATTAGATGTGTATCTCATTCCTTGGTAAAAGATGTTAAATATACATGTTTTTCATGCATTTTCAAATACAGTTTCACTTCATTTCATCATTATGTAATGTTATGATTCGTCTTAGAGCTTCATAACTTACTTTGCAGAATTTTTTAAATCCTTGTCAGAATTGTTAACTAAATTGTTTTTCAGTAACTGACATAAAGTTGAAATCTAGAAATGAAATGAAAACGTGAGAATTGTTGGCTTGGAAACTAACTGAAATAAAATGTTTAAGTGCTGAAATGACTAAAATTGGAATAAAAATAAAGTTAAATAGAAATATTTAAAAAAAATAAATAAATACAAAATGTCAAATACTATATAAACAATACTATATTTTGGTGATCCTTTTGTAGAAAATGATCGGTAAAAATATGTTTTTCCAATGCCGTTTACTGATTGAAAGGATATCTTACATATGTCTCATTGGACAGCAAGACAGTGGGATGATATAAGAATACATTTGTAATCAGAATTAATCATCTTTTTCCACAGTAAACAGTATGAATGGAGATGATTGAAACATCTCAAGTGGATAATATTAAAATTCATACAAATAGAAGCTTTTTCCTCTGAGGATTTTCCAGTTTGGCTGAGTGCTTGTGTGCGATTGTGAATAAAGCAATCCTTCAGATGTGGCTCGGCATTCAGCCAAAGGTGCTCTTCTGAATTATATGCTGTTGACTGTTTGATGCTTGATAATTAGTTATTAATGTCGGTCATTAGAGTGAAATAGCAGGGTAGAGTTTCAAAGACTGTTCCAAACCCAAGTGAGCTGTCTACTGTTTACATGAGCAGCTGAGTCATGTTCGCTAAACACAAAAATCTGTAAAGATTTGTTCTTTCCGTGTTCTGCAAGCTGAAATTTGATTACATTTTTTTAAAATTCTTTCATGTAACGGTGTATACTTTACAGAACAGAATAAAATAAAATAAGTGTGTTCACTTTTGTCACACACACAGGTTTGTTTTGCTATCAAAGTGAGGACATTCCATAGGCGGAATGGTTTTTATACTGTACAAACCGTACATTCAATCCCCATACACTACCCCTACCCCTAAACCTACCCATCACAGAAAACATTCCGCATTTTTACATTTTTAATAAAACATTGCTAATGTGTTTTAAAGCTCTTTTAAGTATGAAATGTCTCATGAAATGTCCTCATATTTCACGTTTAAGTCGTAGTACCAGTGTAATAAGCATGTCATTGTACAAATTTGTGTCCTCATGAATCACAAAAACGCACACACACACACAGTTGTCTCGTCTAGAAAGTAAACGTGGAACTACACATTTCACTTATCTGCATTCATATGGTCCCTTGTGAACAGATGTTGAACTCCCTCCATCTGTCCCAGAACACCCAACCACACCCTACTGTTCTGTCTTTTCCCAGCAAGTTTTCCCACCAGATTTTGCACACCCACACATAGAATTGAGTGGAACCCTTATAGAGTGTCCTAGAGGAAGAGAGAAGTGATTTATCGATGTGGCTGCATGAAGAAATGCATTACATCAGTGGCATATCAGATAGCGGCTGATAATAATGTAAAATACATTTTTTTTTTGCATTTCCTATAATGTACAAGATATTGTTCTCAACTCAGTTTTTTTTTCTTATTATTTAGACTAAATAGTATAGAATTTTCAAGGTAGTTGCCCCGCTTCTCTCACTCTTCCTTCGTGTTTCCTCTTTCTGTTTTTCAGGAGTGCTGTATCTGCAGTATGGAGACGACACAAAGCAGATCCGCATGCCTAATGAGATAACGAGTGTAGATACAGTCAGAGCTCTGTTCGTTAGTGCCTTCCCTCATCAGCTCAACATGAAGATGCTGGAGTCGCCCAGCACCGCCATCTATGTGAAAGATGAGACGAGGAACGTGTACTATGAGCTCACTGATGTCAGGTGAGTACGTGTGCACCAGATTCAAATGAAAAAATGAAAATGATCCCATGATTTACTCGCCCTCAAGCCACCCGAGGTGTATGTGACTTTATTTAAAACTTTATAAACTAAAATCACTGGCTTCCCGCAACCGCCATACGCGTTTTCACGAGAGAGTCGAGTTCTGGCGGAAGGGTGACCTCTGACCCGACGAATGACATAGGACGTAGCTCCCTCAAAACTCAAATTCAAACTCATTTTAGACTTCTAATTCATGACTTTTTTTGTTTTTGCTCTATCCTCTGTGCTTCTGCACTCGTCAGAGGTCGCCCGACTCGACTCGACTCTCGTGAATGAGGCCCCGTTTACACTAGTGCGTTTTCGTTTTAAAATGAAAACGATCCTCATCTACACTGGCGTTTCCACAGCATCGCATGACCGTTCATGCACACTGGGCATGCGCGTACAAGTGTAAAGAGTTACCTCTTTGTGCATGTGGGAGTTTAACTGCACAATGGCTGCTAAAAATGTCAACAAAGCCAGCAAAAATTGCAGTTCAGTCTCCAGTTTATACGCAGAGCGAACGTGGGCAGCCGCGCCATCGTTTTCCAACTTTTATACTGAAACGCAACTCCAGTTTCCAGTCTAAAACAGGGTCTGCAGCGTTTTTGAAAGTCGCAGGCGTAGTGAAAGCGACAGGCGTAACCGAAGCAAAACATATTTAAAATGACAACGCACCAGTGTAAACAGGGCCTGAGCATACGGCCGTTGACGGAAGCCAGTGATTATAGTTATTAAAGTTTTAAATATGAATATTTTTCTTATAAAAACACATTGCTTTGCTTCAAAAGGCATATATTATAAACCAATGGAGTCAAATGGATTATTTTTATGATGGATGGATGTGCTTTTTGGAAAGTCAGACACTATTCAATGCCATTACAAGGCTGGAAACAATCAGGATATTGTTTAATATAACTCCGATGGTGTTGGACTGAAAGAAGTCGTATACACCTAGGATGGCTTGAGGGTGAGTAAATGATGGGATTATTTTCATTTTTGCGTGAACTAATCTTTCAAAGTTTACTGTCTTCCTCATTCCACATTGCCTGCTTCCTTTAGTTCCATCACATCAATCAACACAGCAAGTGACCTTCTTTGAGGTCCAAGTGCACTGCTTCCTTTTCTATTACTTTTTCCTTGAGAACCAATTTAGTAATCAAATCTCACATGCATTGATTTTACAGGAAACTGCAGCTGTTAAAGAATTGTAAATGAATATTCTGTCATCTTTTACTCACCCTCATGCTGTTCCATAACGTTCTTTCTGCTTCGGAAGATAAAAAGAGATTTTTAACAGAATGCTCATGCAGCTTTTTTCCCCAAAATGACAAAAGCATAGTGACCAGTGACTGTCACGCTCTGAAAAAGTCACAAAAGGGCCATAAATGTGTCATAAAAGCAGTCAGTCCCTCTTATTCACTATGTTCCAAGTCTTCTGAAGTCATACGATAGCTTTGTTTGAGGAACTCACTGAAATTTTAGACGTTATTTGCTGAAAATGCTCTCAATCATTGATCTCAAATCTAATTAGCGAAACTAAGACGTTCATATTGGTTGGTGGGAATAAAGGATGACAGGACTTTTCATTTTTTGATGATTTATTTCTGCAGTGTGGAACTATAGCTTTGAAAATCTTCAGTAATTTTTCTTTGACACCATCTAGACTGTAAATAAGCCACCCTCACTCACACACACACACACACGAACAGAACATAACTAGATTTCATTTCTACAGAATTGCAGTCAAAGCGAGACAGCTAAAGTAAGAATGGCCTTACATCATTTGTTTCTCTGATTTTAAACCAATAAACTTGACCGTCATGCATCACCCACCGGCACAGCTAATGTTAACCCACCACTTATGTCAGACTTCAAACAAACACTCCCACATATCTTTCACTCTCATTCTCTTTGGTCTCTCGTCTTTCCCTCCGCCTCAGCCGATCTCTAAACACTCATGTGTGCGTTGCTTTCCTGACCTACTGTATCTCTCTACCGGTTTGCAGAATTATGAGCAAACCACAACACTTTCTCATTTGGAAATCACCTTTGAAAGAGCCAGTGAAATGAATGTATGCTGGTATACTGCTAAAATTCATATAGAGTATTGTTTGGGGCCAGTCACATTTATTTGATCACAAAAACAGTACAAACAGTAATATTGTGAGATGCTATTAACATTTAAAATAACTATTTTCTATTTGAATATATTTTTAAAACATTTATTTATTCCTGTGATGGCAAACCTGAATTTTTAGCTGCCATTACTCCAGTCTTCAGTGTCACATGATCCTTCATAAATCCTGCTAATATGCTGATTTGCTGCTCATTTCTTATTATTGTTAGTGTTGAAAAGAGGGCAACGCTTAATTTTAAGGCGACATAGTTACACGTTACTACATGTACTTACTATAGTAATAATAATAAATTATGCTTAATTACAAGTGATTAACCCTAAACCGAACCCTAACCTTGGCCTTAACTATATAGTAAGCACGTGTAGTTAATTAATATTACTAAGTTCTTACTTTAGTAAGAACAACGTTACTACATCACTTAAAATAAAGTGTAACCAAAAACAGTTGTGTTGCTTAATCTTTTTGTAGAAACCCAGAAACTTTTTTCAGCAATAGAAAGTTCAAAAGAACAGCATTTCTTTGAAATAGAAATCTTTTGTAACATTATAAATGTCTTTACTGTCACTTTTGATGAATATAATTATGGGCGTCGGAACCATTGTCCGTTGTGTTGATATTGGACCCACTCACTTTTACCGTCTCTTATTCAGCGTTTGTTTGTTCACTTTTCGGAGCGCGTCAGTCAAATCCATTCCACTCAGAGCCGAACCCACCGTTGAGGTCCGGACCTTGGTAATTTTCCGGTGTATATAAAAAAGGTTGTGGAAAAAATTGCCTAACTCTACTTTGGTGCTAAACGCATATATTGCACAAAATCTCAAACAAAGCCGTTCAGCATAATGTAATTATAAATGTGTATGCATTTACGCACTCTGAAACAAGCCAAAGAATGGCATGAGAAAATGAGAAGAAATGTGACGCGCTGAATGAAAATGCACATAACGTTCACTCTCTGACAGTAGATGGCGCTGATGGAACAACAGAAATACAGCCGTTACCCCGGTAACCCCAGGAACAAAGCAGCTGCAGCTGATATTTCACCACTATCAATAGCATTAAACGGTCTCTGCGGTATTTCTACTTTGTATTGTGAACCATTCATTACAACATTTAACCTGATTCTCATGTTTAAGTATCTGTGATCGGGCTATGCTTGACCAATTAGTGTATGCTATACTGATATGGTTTTACAGCTATTGTTATGAAATATTTTGGCCCTCAAACATCTTAAAATGCGCACATTTACACCAGGGGAATCAATATTTTCTTGGGGGGAAGCTAAATTTAATATTTTGTGTGTTCACGACACGCGCCAGCTGTGCTACCGCGACATAGCAAACAAAGCATCTTAGCAACTTGGATATATATATATATATAAATAGCATCTACCCCAGTGAAAATTTTGGAGGGAAAGACCCACCCACATTTTTTTGCTGCTGGCGCCCATAAATATAATGCATCCTAGCTGAAAAAAAATATCAATGTTTTAACTGACCCACAAACAGCTTTAAAAAGACCCACAGCTTTAAAACGACCAGTCTTTCTCTTCTGGGGAAACAGATGAATAGTATTGATGACTCAGCTTGTGTTATGTAGATTTTTGTCCAATCAGACATTCTCATGATTATGACTAAAGGGGCCATTGGCTCTTCGGTTCTTTCCACCCAAACTTCCTGTTTTCGCAGGAAATACATCAACGTAGGACAGAATCTTGTGATCATCCAGTGATTTCATAGGGTTTTTAGAGAACTGGCCATTCACAAGCAAATTTAATAATTGTCTTTTCCTCAGATCTAGTGAGACTTTAAATAGTGACTCATACACGTATTGTCTTGTGGACAGAGGAGCGGTCCGTCTCCTTGCATTTCCGTGGTGATGTAACATGTACTTTGAGACAACTCCTTTTTTATCAAGGCTGTAAATCTGAATTACAGCCACATGACCACATATCAGACTTCATGAGAAAATGCTCACGTCACTTTATACAAATAGGTTTAACACGCAAACACATTTTGAGAGGTCCACGAAGACAGAGACTTAAAAACATATATAGACAAACTTGGTTACTTAGTAGACGGTTAATGTTTTAGCTCAATGCGATATTAGGAAATCATTTCTGGACCTACAGAGAATCATAGTCTCAAAGGACATCTCATCCACCATGGATTTTGTCACAGAGAGCCGTAGCTTCTCACCTTCATCTCTAATTTCGCGCTCCGACTCGCCCCTGTCTCTCAGTGAAACGCTTTATTCTCGCGATTCCTTTGACCTCTCTCGCTGCCACTCTCCGCTCTCGCGTGTTGACGTACCATCAGCCCTGGTGCACCCTGCTGTGGCAGAGCTCAGGGGCCGACCCTCAGAGCACCGAATGCGGCCCCGTTCGGATGGTGACATTTGGTCTGTATATGTGACCGATGTGGATTTCTCCCCGTACAGGAACATTACAGATCACTCCTGCTTGAAGGTGTACCACAAAGACCCAGCGCATGCCTTCAGCCATGGAGCCCGGCCCAGCAATGGAGATGCAAGGGTGAGTGCCAAGCTGGCATGGACATTTTTGTTCGACCAATAAGAAGTCTGAATCCTTAATGGAGATATGTTTTTGTGAATGGTTAGATAGCCGATGGAAGATTTTTAGTTTGACAGGCTTTGTATTTGGTCTTCATAATGCCAAATTTATATTGGTGATCTCAATACTTTTCCTTGCTACGAGTTAGAACAGATACATATCACTCAAGCAGAGCACTAGATAAATGAGAATATCAAATAATTGATAGAGTTTGGTGCATTTGAGAGCTCTGGTTGACGGGTTTTTGGATAGTCGCCCAACAATCTACATGTGAGGTCCAGTAGTCTAGCTACGTGTTCAAAAGTCTCTTTTGTTCACCAAGGCTGCATTTATTTGATCCAAACAAAGTAAAAACTGTAATATTGTGAAATGTAATTGCAATTTAAAATAATTGTTTTCTATTTGAATATATTTGAAAAAGTAATTTATTCCTGTGATGCAAAGCTGAATTTTCAGCATCATCGCTCCAGTCTTCAGTGTCACATGATCCTTCAGAAATCATTCTAATATGCTGATTTGCTGCTCAATAAACATTTCTGTTATTAATCAATGCAGAAAACAGTTGAGCTACTTCATGTTTTTGTTGAAACAAGGATGCATTTTTGTTCAGGATTCTTTGATGAATAGAAAGAACAACGGTGTTTATTATAAATAGGCATCTTTTGTAACATTGTAAACTTTTGATCAATGTAATGTGTGACTGCAAAATAAAAGTATTAATTTCCTTTTTTTTTTAAAAAGTAGTTACTCGAAACTTTTGAACATGTATTGTTTGTAATTTATCCTATTTATTTGTCAGTATCTATCATTAGGGAGGCACAAAAATATTTAAAACCATTCATTTCCGTTTTTAATTTTGTGAATTAAAAGTGAATTTAGTCATCAAAACATGTAATGTTACAGTTTGAATAGTAATTTTTAGATTTGCTAAAGATTTAACAGTGTTGTTAAACTATTGACGTTCTAAAGATTAACTTTAAGTGAGCATGTGACGACGGCAAAGGTAATCTAAATGTAAAAATAGGATAAATGAATGCGTACGAACGATTAAATCATCAGATAAATATAGAGTATCAATTGATGAGATCAATAAAAATCCCTGATATTGGCCGATATTGTTGCAATACATTAGCGTCCATATTTGGTGGACGTGACTCTCAACAAACATGATTATAGAGGGTTTCTCTACTTGTTCAAACAACCTACTATCTAGTCGATTTTTGCAAATCCTTCTGTAATGCCCACATGTTGCCACTTTACATTTTTTGGCATGCTCAGGCAAAAAAGAATGAACTGAGGGCATTATTTAAATAACAGGTCCCTTCCCGGCCTCCCCTTTTCTTTTCGGCCATCTCTAGGGATCCCTCTGCTCTTCACAGTTAAAGTCACCCCCACCCCAGTCACCCCGTTCCAATCCTTTCATGTCTGTCTTTGTCCCCCGGGCCTAATTTCAGGGGGATTGGATCAGGATTGAAGCAGAATTGGGGGAAGCACTGAATAGAAAGCAAAGGCTTTTTCCTCGTTCCTTTTCCTCCCATAATCCCCTCTAATCTCTTGCCATGCCGGCCCTGTTTGTTTGGTGGTGATGTAACGGAAATTAGATCGCAAGGCTTTCATTTTCTCTCTGTTTCCCCAAATTTAACAAGGTAGCCCCAGACTTTTGTCTGTGGTAATCCCCGGTTTGGCTTCGACCAACTCGCACAACTAATATGCATTTGATTAGAGCTTTAGACGCGGCCATAAGAGCCCTTAAGGGAAGTTCCAGGAAGTGAAGGACTTTGCTTGCTATATTTTGTTTGGTTTTTGTTTTAAGGCTCTTATTAACATTTCGTGTCACTTTTGAGAATGTGTGCAAAGTTAGAAGTTAAAAGGCTCATTCTTTGTGTCACATATCCATGTCTATGTGGGTTAATATGGTGAGTGCTTCCTTACCGTCGTATACGTACATATCTAAAGGGAGAGAGACTATTATCTGTTTTCTGACAAGAGAGTGAGAACAAGTTGTTCAGGCAGTTGCCAAAGTTCACAGGAAGTGTCAGTGTTTGTCAGTTTAAAGACAATTTTTAAATGGCTCTGCAATTTGTATGTTAGTATTTCACTTTTAGGCAAATGTGTGACTGTAGAAGTGTTTGAATCGATGAAAGTATTATCAGCTAGAAACTGTCTTTAACAGACTTAACAATTGGACTGCGTGGGAAGAGCGTGCTTCCTTGACACTATTAAAAAGCCTGTTCCACCTTCAAGAGGTTGTTGCATAACAGCTATCAAGGCTGTTAGTTTCGTACAAGCTCTCACATGCTTTACCATGTGACTGACATGGATCACAGGCTTGACGCCCAGCTCATGTTGTGTCTCTGTAAAAACATAGCTGCCACTTTGCACGAATAGGATACAGAATAAGACCTGAGGAATTTAAATGATCTTTAGCAACAAGTTATCAGTGAATTGAGCTGCTTAACCTTCAGAAAATATGCTTGCTCAGTTTTTGAATATATAACATTTATTTGTTGTGTTACTTGCATTTTTTGCATTTTCATATATACACTTGCACAAATGCCACGATAACATTAATTGAATATCAATTCAGTAGAGTATGTCAAGAAAAACTTCATTTTTGTTTTAATTATCGGATCAAAAGGGTCAAGACTGAGACTGAGAAGAGACAGAATAAACCATGAGGGATGCAGGTGTGTGATGTGTTTAAAGGGGTCTTTGATTATGATGTGACTTTTTTAACTTTAGACAAGTGTGTAATGTTACACTGCTCAAAGCTAGAAATCGCTGGTAGGGACTGCAACGAGATTCTTCCTTGGTTGGTGACATCACAAACCCCAAAATTGACATAAACCGGGGTAAAAAACGGGGTGAGGCCATGTTGAGCTGCTTGAGAGAAGAGAAATAGTTGTTGTAGTAGAGTGTTGTTATCATGCTGTCATTTTACACCGGACTGCTTCACAAATGAGGGTCAATTCAACGCTGGATTTGCACAAAAGATTAACATGACGGCATATGGAATCAACTCCACATCAACTACATGAATGTATCCACTAACCATTCAGAAACGTCCAGATGCATTCTAAAAGTTGTAACTTCTTCCTGAGTTTTTCCATCAGTGTCTGACTGACAGTGTTTGAACAATGTAAAGCTGAACACCTTTACTGACGTTCCTCATTTTGGCTGCGTGAGATTCTCCAGCTTTGTTGTTGTCGAGCAACCGAAGCGTGAGCTGTTAAAGGAGGCCTGGAACAGCAGCTTATTATATTAAAGGCACACACACAAAAACGGCGCATTTTTGCTCAAATTTGACCCAAATAAGGGCACATTTGACGAGCTATAATAAATAATCTGTGTGGTATTTTGAGCTGAAACTTCACAGATTTATATTACTTCTTGTAAAAGGAGAATTATAGGTCCCCTTTAAGACTAGATACTTTTCAAGTAATGTAGAGAATAGTTAGATAATACTTTATCAAACTCTAATGCATCTTACAACAAATAAAAACATTGCATTTTGTGCCTCTAATGCTCCAATGGGACGCCAACCATAGTTGTTGATTGTACCAGTTGGCTGATAGTCTGATAGGTGAGTGGATTTTATATGAATATTCTGGTTTGTATGTGTGCCCGAGTGACGTGATATTATATAAATGTCTTTATATAGCAGTACAAATGAATTTAATCTCATCTCAGCCGATTAAAAAGCAGGAAATCTTAGCACTTTCATGTAACATTAGAGTCATTCCTCTCCTTCCATCTCCCCCTTTGTGTAAAAAAAGAAACATTCAGTATGAACACACAGCAATGAATGTCCATAAACAAGGGTTTATATTCACATGAAACCTGAGCATGAATCAATATGCCAATGAAAACTTTAGGACATAATTATTTGTTGATATGTAATGTAATAAGACACATGGTTAATGGCTTATTGACTCATCTTTGTCAGGCGTGACAGGCTAAACGACATATTGTATAAATATGGAAATATATCCAGTTGGGAGGATTGCCTACAAATCTCCCACTATAATTGTGTTTGTTTCAGTTATTCAAATATGGCAATTGAGCTTGATCTGAGGCCAGAACGCACACACATGATGGAGACCGTGCGCAAACACTCGCTCTGATGTTTTGACCACAGTTGACTGTCGAGGGACAAGCGATCCATTATGCTTTCATCCAGTGCATGTACACATACACACACACACACACACACATGTGCATAAGCAAACACACACACACACACACAGAAACACATGGTCAGCCAGTCTCAGTTCAAGCAGGCATGGAGGTACTCAGACAGACTTAACAAACTAATCAAATAAGCCCTGCACCTGTTCAAACACTCCATTTGTGTCTGTGACAGAGAGAGAAGAAAGAGTCCCGATCATTGTCGTAACTTCCTGTTGATAGGCCCATTTTTTATTATTGTTGTGCAAGAATGATTTTAGAGTGGAAAGTTAACTAACATAATTGGTCTGACAGAACATTGAATATTTCTTAGCCAGACAACAGACACGCATAATAAAACAAGAAAAATAAAATATAGAATCGTAATAAATAAAACATAAAGTTAATATAGGGGAAAGGGAGAGAAGGGCGACTAGGGGTTTTCTGCAAGTTTAAGTTAATCTATCAAATTGCAGATATTCTTTATTCATTTCAGTGATAAGAAATAATGACATAGTTCCTTGTGAAATATAATACCCAAAACATTTGAATGTAAACATTTCTGTGTAGCTGTTTCTTGCCTTTGAATGTTTGTTTCATATCAAATTTACAAGTTATGCCATGCTTGTGCATGTGTCTTTAAATGCAAGTGAACTGCTGCTCCCCGCCCCCTTTCCAGGATAGCGCTTCCCGCCTGCATCGGATACTGCACCAAATACTAAAACATCATCTATATTGCAATCACACTCAGGGACAATGCAGTTCTTCATCAGGAAAGTTTATTATCTGCATGCTTTTTAAAGCTATCAGTTAAAACTTTTAATTTTTTCTGAACGAACACATCACATCTCATGAGAATTAAACTAACTTCTCCTTCATGTCTTATTGCGTTTAAACTGTCAAATACACAACATTTTATGTCAAAAATTCAGTTTACAAACACAGTCGGTAATGTCTGTGAAAGTAAACATCCCTGCAAGTGTATATTAGATCTGTGGCGCATTCCCTTCAAAAACAAACAGTGTCTTCAGCGAGTCAGATGTCGGCAGTAAACGAAGACTGTTATGTTCACTCTCACATCCAACAACAAAATACCTCAATCGCTTACGAGATGTTCATGTCACTACAGTGTACAAGTCGCTGAAACTCACGGAAACTATGCTAATACGGCCGAGTCCATGTACAATGTGATATCAGATTGTTCTATGTGACTGTTGAGGGTTTTTTTGGGGATAAAGAAAAGGAATGGGTGGATTTTTAACATTATACGGTGGTTGTGTACACATGCTGCCAACACACATTTATGTTCAAACACCATGTAAAAGTGAATTTTGCATTATAGGTCCCCTTTGATTTAATGGGATTGTTGTAACACAGTTCGAATCTGTCTCTATCTTTACTACCTAGACTCACACACATCTGAGCTCACACGTATTCAACCGCATGCCAGTCTGTTAAAACAGAAAGCAGATTATTGACCACAGTTTACAGACGACCGTTAATTTGAAACAGACCCATAAAAACCAATGCAGTCTGCTGAATTTAGCTCTCTGCAAGGAACGTATGGTCAAACTAGTCTCACTTAGCCAGCCTTTTGACTGTTGGCACGAAGTTCGGTCCCCTTTGCAGATTATTCTGGCCAAAAACAACATCTAAAGTGACCAACTGCTGTGTATTTAGTTTTTGGACAGGCATCTGATATGTTTTTGGATAAATGTAAAATTGATCATAGCATGTGTCAAGAGTAATGGCGTCTTTTGCCTACACTTAGACTTGCTGGTTATAGGTTTCAAAAAGGCCTTGTGGTATTTTATCTAAAATAGAGAAAGAAAGAGGAACAGAAAATGAGTGGAAAACGGGGCATCAGAATGAGTTTTTAGTCGCTCTTAGGCCAAATCCAAACCAAATGTTCTCATTCCGTCAACTTTTGATTTCTTTATTTATCACAGGTTTAATGTTTCATGTCAACCTTCCTCCAGCAAAGTTCTCTACCTTTTAAGGTAATGCAGATAGAAAAGGAAGGGATGAGAACCCGGAGAGGTTCAGACAGGCAAGAACTTTCATGTTATTCAGACCTGAGTGTTGCTCAGGTAACATCTGGAGACGATTGTTATGCAATGCAGTGTATCAAA
Organism: Opsariichthys bidens; assembly: GCA_037194245.1. Classification (NCBI taxonomy): domain Eukaryota; kingdom Metazoa; phylum Chordata; class Actinopteri; order Cypriniformes; family Xenocyprididae; genus Opsariichthys; species Opsariichthys bidens. The sequence goes on along the minus strand of CM074301.1, from coordinate 1,759,413 downwards.
CTCCAACTAATAAAGCACAATCTCTCTATAACTGATGGGCTAATATATATATATATATATATGTACAGTAGTGTGCAAAAGTCGGAGGCCACCATTAGATTTTGTTGTAGCAATGGTATAATGGCCATATATAATTATTCCTCAGTCTCTTTATTAGAATATAACCAGAAAATATAGGAAATTTGTATGTATGTAAAATATATATATATATATATATTTTAAATATATATAACCAGAAAATTTAGACTTGGAAGTCTCACCTGTTCTGGGTGTAGCCCGAGCGCTGACTCACCCCAGTACAAAGCTCTCATTGTTTCAGATCCGGAGAGACGGGGCGACGCTTAGAGCCAAGGAACATCATTTTGTCTTCTTTCTATTATTTTACAAATCTCTTTGGCTTAAAAGAGCGTTCTTGTCTGCTTCTTCTGTATATGTCAACTTTGTTTGTTTTCTATTTTTGGATGAGGCAGACATAGTCAGACAACAATTCTTTTTAAAACTGCGGCCTTCTAAGGTGGCTTCCTAATTAAAGTGGACCTTGATTTGATTTTGGTACTTTTGCTTTAAGCGAGTTACTGATAAACAAATAAAAAAAAAAGGTTTTGTGCTGAGTGAAATTGGGCCTGAGGTGATGGAAAAGTATGAATGACTTTTTTGTTTCTGTCATTTTATTCGCCGAAAAAGAAAGACATCTAGTTTCACTCTGAACCAGTTTTTCTCTGTCAAGTCATATGTTTTTCCTGTTGCTCCTCATTGCTGAGTTTGGAGATAGATACAACAGAGTTTGTCTTGTATCCTCAGGCGTGAAGTTCTGCATTCTGGAGCTGATCAGAAATCTTTCATCTGTTCAGGTCATATTTGAAGAGTTTAAAACCCTTAATTTTTTCTTTTACATTTTGTTGCACTCAGTTACTTACCAGATGCAGATACAGCTGAAGAATTATTTGTAAGTGCTCTTAATCATCCTATGTTGTTATTTTTTCCCTGTCTACATCTGTTACGTTTACTAATTGTTTATGAACAGTTTATCAGTACTTTTAGCTAGACATTACTTATAGATTAGATTGGTAAACCAGTAGCATAGTTACTCATTTCTGCCTTTTAATGACATTGTGGGTTGTATGTGAACCATAACCACTTGTCTCAATGCACAAACACGCACATACTTGTGCTTTTTTTTCTTTTCAAAATATAATCTTCCATCTGAAGCGTATTAGTGTGATTAGTCTACTCTGTGGGACCTTCTTGGGTGGTCAGATGTGTGCTGCCTGTTAAAAAAGGTTACAGGTGCCTCTGAATTTAGCCAAAGAACAATGACATATTATTTGATCCAAGAAGTTTAAAAAACAACAACAACAACAACAAAACACATGAATACCATGGTCTCTCAGTCTTTCTTTCTTTGACTTCTCTCAGCCCTTTCATTTCACATGCGAGATGGAAAAGTAACAGTTCTTTCTCATTGTGATGGCTGAACAGAAAGGTCTTTCTCTAGACTAAACTAGAATGTTGAAGATCACCCTCATTTTTATGTATATCCATTCATCATGTTATTGTTTATGTTACTGTATTTTCGCTGATTGAAAAGGCTAAAATAAAATATCAATTTTAGATGATAGCAACGTTGCCCTGTCAACTAACTCAAACAGAATAAATCGAAGTACCAAAATTACTTAAAAATAAATGGAATAACATAACTCAGTTAAAAAGCTAATTCAAAATATTACAAAATGCTATAATAGTGTATAAATAATGTTAATATTAAAATAGCAATGTTATTTTAGTATCATCACTGATTTTGAACCATGTAAATGTACTCTTAGTGTAGTTTTATTCTCTAATTTTCTCTAATAACCTCTTTTTTAGAGATCGCATACTTGTTAACGGCTCTAAATGTAGAATTATTGTCAGAACTATAACTCGCATGTGATTTTCTAAGGTTCTTAAGTTTTGATTTTTTTGATCTGCATAAGCCACTTTACGCCCATGCATGTTACCAAACACAGTGAACCTTTTGTATTCACATCACATATATGAAAACATCGTGTGCAATTTGAGTATATCTTTATTTTCCCTTCTGAAAAAACATCTTAAGCTGGCTGAAAGACCAACTAAGACCAGCTTATGCGGGTTTACGCTGTTTTATTTCGGCTGGATTTGAAATGTTTTACTCTCTATGAATAAATCCCATGAACCTTATGTCCTCTCTCTCGTTCAGGTTCACAGGGAGATGATGTACGCTGGACGGGATGGTCATCCTCTCCGGCAGCCTCCGATGGGTCCTCCTCCACCCCACATGCAGGGCTCCATGTCCCCTACCACACCTCATGCGATGCCCCCCTCCCCATCTCGTATACCTTTCGGTCCACGCGGCGCGGGCGGTGGGGTTGCCACAATGCCACGTGAGCGAGCCGGGCACACACTCCCCACTCCTGCCCGTGCATCCTCCCCCTGCCCCAGCGCCATCCTCGAGCGGCGTGACGTAAAACCTGACGAGGACGTAGCCGCAAAGAGCATGTCGCTGCCCTCCCGAGCTGAAAGTCATTATGCTGACCCTTATATGTTACATCACCAGGCCCTGCCCCCTGATGCAGTAGACCACGCCTACCACCGCGTCACCATACGCTCTTACAGTAGCCCTGGCGTTCCCATGGAGCCAGTGGACCATCATTCACTCTTCCGACAGAAAAGTAGAAAGTACACAGATAGCCAGCTTCCCATGCTCGGCTCCAAAACCCCGCCCTCTTCCCCACACCGGATGGGCGAGATGCGAATGATGGACATTCATACAGGCCAGTCGCAGGGTCCCGTGACTCTGGAGAGGGCCTCACCCGTCAGACAATCATTTAGGAAGGAGGCTCCTGTTACAATGGATACCATGGTAAAGACAAGGGGTGGCATGGGATCCCCGGCCACCCCAGATCTTCAGGTTCACAATCCTCTGGCACCGTCGACAGACCCTCAGACACGGTGAGTCAATCTTTAAGAGCAAACGGGCATATCTGCGCATGGAAATAACTAACAGGAAACATCAGCATCCATGACATGTTCATATTCTAACTCTGCATCAGTATGTTGTCTTCCACTGCATCATGTCATTCCCTAACTGCATCCAAAACCCATCGACGATGTCTTGTCTAAATACTAGCAGCCGTACTATAAGTGCTGTCAGACCGCTTAATCGTGATGAATCGCATCTAACTTAAAAGTTTTTGTTTACATCATATATGTGTGTATATATATATTTTTTAATATATATATATATATATATATATATTGTCACGATTGATCGATTTGACAGCACTAGTACTTATGTTCACATAAATTATTTAGCTGGGATGGTTTTAAAGAATACAGTCTTACGTAACTCACAAAAAGACTGTGAATCAAAGTTCAGTCAGCTTTGTTTTACTGTGTTGGTTAAGTGGACTCAATCGTACCCTTCATGCTTGTATGTGCCCTGTAAGTCAGATTTATCGTGCTTGGCGATGTACTTGCTAGCAGAGAGCAGTCAACACACAGAGTCAACATGCTAAACTGTTTTTACAGAGCAGGGCACATGCAGGCCAGACGTTTCTAACATTATCTTGTGGAGCAAAGAAATAGTGGTTTGAACAGTGTGTGCATTGGCAGAGAATGGGCAAATAGGCAGTGTCCTATGGGTGTTACTTTAGTTAATTAATCATTTGGTGTGACAAGTTAATGATTGTAAAGTATTGGGGGTTTTTTTGTACATGCAACAAAGATTACAGGCAGGAGTCCAGATCGTACTCCCTTTCGCTTAATGCTTTTTGCAGTTAAAATGAACCTTGAATCGTTTAAGGAAGTGATTTGTAATATAAATGTGGTGAATATATTTTTCTTCAAATTGTTTTATCTGTGCAATTTCACACAAGTTATGAATGGCAGCATACCATTAAAGTGTTACCATTAAACTACCATTAAAGTTTGGGGTTTGGTTAAATTTTTAAATACATTTTTAAAGTGCATCAAGGCTGCATTTATTTGATCAATAAACATGCAGTAAAAGAGTAATATTGTCTACACAATATATTTGATATATGTATTATATTTAACTATATTTTAAAATGTAATTTATTTCTATGATGACAAAGCTGAATTTCCAGTGTCACATGCTCAAGAAACATTTCTTCTTCTTATTATTATTATCAATGTTGAAAACACCTGTGCTGTTTTCAACATTAGCATCCCGGAACGGAACTGTCTTTTTTTTTTTTTCTTTTTTTTTTTTATTAACGGTGAATCAGAGTAAAAAGGCCTTAGGAAACTGAGCCATCTCATGAGGTACATAGTCCCACTGTTATTTCAATATGCTTTCCTCTCGTCCTCCCCCACACACACCCCATCATTAGTAAGAGTGCGATATGCTCTATCTCTCTGCAGAGAGAGAATGAAGGCCATGGAGGAGCAAATAGCCAGTCTGACTGGTCTTGTGCAGCACGCTCTCTTAAAGAGCCACAGCACTAACAGCAACAAGGAACACCCCAGGTAAGCAGGGCAGGCTGGGTAATGTAGTTCCCAGAATATCACAACGTTTCCCAAATCAAATAGGAAAAGAAAATAGGAGGGATATAATGGCTTAATGGTGGTGGTAATCAGACACTGGGTGTTTGAAAAAGACTTGGTGGGTAAGATGACTACTAACTGTGCATGAACTAAATTGACTACTCATCCTCACTGTATGAATGGCGATGCCTGTGCCACTGTAACAAAGACTAACTGCAAATGATTTGTTTTGGGATTTTATCTGTGTGTGTGTGTGCGTACACGTGTGCATTCAGTTATTTGATATCTTTTCCATTCTTCCAGTGAGAAACCAGTAAAGTCCGGATCACCGGCTCACAGCACATCTAGCACAGGTAATTTCACTCTCTCCGAACCCCCAGACCGCATATGTTTGTGTGTGTGTTTGGTGGCTCTCACAGCAGCAGATTGTAATGCAGTGGCTGTGAGTGCATCCAAACAATCCTGCCTCTCCCATTCATCTGTCACTCACAAATGCTGCCTGCCACAAGTTCTCCCACTCTTTCCACACATACACAGTGCCATGAACACAGAGAGCACAAGCTGCAAAAGAACAAACACTTCTACACGCTGTCTTGGACGCTCACATAAATATGTAGTTTTGCAAGAACTGACCTGAATTGCTGAATTTTTGTTTATCGGTTGTGCTCAGTGGAGTTTGAAATGTAATCTTGCCAGTGTTCTGGTCAAAGATGAGTACAACAACAAATATCGCATATCCTTAAGTTTCGGGCCAATACATGTGAATATATATATTTGTTTAAGCACTCATGCTAATTAAATCAGCCATGAGCTACACAAAGATTAATGTAAAATGTTTACAATCTATAAAATTGTCACAATATTTCCAGCAACTCTCCGACACATAAGTTTGAGCGCACAGTCCGACTTTACCACACAGACCATGAAATTGTAGTTCATTTTTTTGTTTGTTTTTATGTTTTGTTTAGGAGGTTCTCCAATATTAGCACCAAAAGTTGCTGCTGCACCTCCCGAGCGTACCCCCGCCCCTACACCACCATTAGGCCACGCCCCCTTGCATGTTAACCTTCACCTATTCAGGAGGAATGTCTCTGAGCTCCGCCTCCAACTGCAACATATCAGACAACTACAGGTAATAAAAGTGCCAGTGAGCTAATATAACGGGAAGTGTGCAGTTCCTTAATGGGGCGGTTGTGGCCTAATGCCTCAACTCTCAGTACCAGCTGGAAATGTAGGTGTGGGGGGGGGGTGAATGAACAGTGCTCTCTTCCACCCTCATTACCCACAGCTGAGGTGCCCTTGAGCAAGTCACTCCCTGGGTGCTACAATAAAAATGTGTGCACTTGGATGGGTGAAATACAAAGCACAAGTATAGGATGGCATACTTGGCCACACATCACTTTCACTTTTACACTGAAGATAACATGAAACAACATCCATAACTCATTTAACCAACGTGTAATGGGACGTATTTACGAGTAAAACCTAATAATCAGAAGAAAATAATTTATGGGGGGACTTAATTTTAGTCATTAGTATTTGATTGGATTGTAAAAAGTGGGCTTTGATATTATTGTGTAATATTTTACTTCATTTGAGCTGGCTTTTAAACAGTAAAAATAATGTGTACTGATTAATTATGCAATAATTTCTTTTTTTCTTCACGTTTAGATTTTTTTTTAATTATTTTTGCATTTTTTTCATTCAAATCCTTATACAGTTTTGAATAGAAGTCACTAAGAATGGTTTTTTTTAAAAAAAAAAAAGAAATACTTTTATTCAGCAAGGATGATTTAAATTGATCAAAAGTGACAGTAAAGACTTTTATAATGTTACAAAGGTTTCTATATCAAAGAAATGCTGTTCTTTTGAATTTTTTCATTCATCAAAGAATCCTGAAAAAAAGGTATCCTGTTTCCACAAATGTATGAAGCAGCACAACTGTTTCTGCACGGATAATTATGAGAAATGTTTCTGATTCTAGAGGATCATGTGACACGTACGCTGTGTTATGCATCACAGGAATACATTTTAAAATATACTAAATTAGAAAACAGTCATTTTAAAGTATACCAATATTTTACAATTTTGATTAAATAAAATGCAGCCTTGCTACAGACCCCGAACCTTTGAATGATAGTGTATGCTGTAGTAAATGGTGTGTGTTTTCAGCTTCAGAATCAGGAGTCTGTGCGTGCTCAGATAAAGCATGCAGAGCAAGAGATCAGTGTGAAGCTGGCTGAAATACTGAGGCGACAGGACGATCCGTCACAGAAACAGAGGACGCTAGTGGAGGAAGAGAGACACCGTTACCTCAACATGCAGGAAAGAGTTCTCACTCAGCTGGGGTACGGCACACCCACACACACACACACATACACACTTGTAAATGTGGTTTACGGGGACTCTCCATAGGCGTAATGGCTTTATACTGTACAAACTGTATATTCTATCGCCCTTCACTAACCCTACCTCAAAACTTACCCATCACAGAAAAATTTTGCCATTTTTTGAACCATTTAGTATATTTTTTAAGCCATTAGGTTTATGAGGACACAGAAAGTATATTATATAAATGTCGTTATACACATTTGTGTCCTCATAAACCATATATACAAGAACACACACACACTCTCTCTCTGGGGAATCTTCCTGTAGGCAAACAAATGCCTTTTATGCTCAATCATTCCTTGTACAATTCATTACAGCCCCTCTTTTAACTCATTATAGCCCTGTCCGCCCTGCTGCACGTAAACCGTAATTAAATCCCGCTTTAATTTAGCTGGTTAACAAGCGTGTTCTCCAGACAGCTTTGAACATGCAGAACAGAACTCAGTGGGAATTAACGCTAGCCAGAGATCAGGAGCAGCATTAACACTCTGTTTTCCTTGGTTGTATGCCAGTGCCCAGTCAGCAGAGGACTCTGGGTGCCTGTGAGCTGTGAAATGTTGAGCCAACAAGGACAGTTTGACTTTTACACGTGTGGCGGTTGAGGAATGTGGCCTCAAAACAAGATTTTGCATTTTTGTGAAAGAACTGCCTCATCTAATAAACCAAATTACACATCATTTTTATAATGATGTGGATAATATGACGAACAGTGTAATTTAATTTCAAAACAAAAACAATAATGAATGTACCAGAATGCGCCGCCATAAAATCTGTTGCCAAACAACTAGTGCAAACTGTTAGTGTAAGAACTGTTTACATGACACATTTTATTCCTTTGTTAGTGCTTGTACTTACAATTACAGGGTCCAAAATTAACACTCACCAAGTGCCAAATGGGAGTGAAAACTGGCTAATTGGCCTGTAATTCTTAGGAGTTCTTAGAAATCACAATGTAAGAATGAACATTACATTTATAGACAGAAAACTAATTATTGCTATATAGCTCAACATGTTTAGTCCTATTGTTTGAATCTCATTTTCTTGATTTTTCCGTGATTGCATGTTTTCACAATGCCTCAGAGAAAAACACTCTTTTGACATGTTTGAAAATTAATTGCGTGCCATTTAGCAACACAAGCCATCCAGCATTTATTAATATGATATTCTAAAATAGATCTAACTTACTGCAGTGTGCAACAAGTGTCTCATGTAGCAGCCGCCGCGCGAACCCTCAGAGTAACTTTATAATATCATTTTCAACACAATCAAATACATCTGATTGGATGAAATAGTGCTGCTTTATCCCACATATACTTGACTGGAAGAATCAGAAGCAGCAACTGCGGCATAATAAAAGTTCCGCTGCTCTCCAGCCGTGACGTGCTCGTCTCCAGCTGCCTCGTTGCACTCCCACAACACTCGGCCCTGCTCTGCTTCATACTACAGTAAAGTTAATAATCTCATCCATGAACATGATTTTTTTCCACCAGCTGTGAGCTGAAGACGACAACTCCCAAGATTCCGCGCTCGCTCAATCTCGCCATCGTCAAGCTACGCATTTTTTTTGAATAGGTGACTTCTAGCGGTGAAAATTTACATAGTGTGCCTTTAATTTAAATTCTAAAAAAACACATAAATATATGTATATAAATTATGCTTTTTTATATTACTTTTTATGCAGTGTTATATAGTGTTTGTGACTGTTAAAGGTACAGTTTTCAAAGATCAGAGTTTGAAATTCAGAGATGCAATGGCCGTTTTGTTTTGTTTTGATACACACTGTAAACAGTAGACAAATCACAACAGACTGGACCATCTGACCAATCAGAGAGGTTTAGAGAGACCGGATTCTTTATTAACTCTTTCAGACACTGTGAGAAAAGGAGTGATGCTGCCGTGTATATTCTGAGAAAAATTAGTGTCTCTTTTTTAAACTTGGATGCATGTAAACTTATTTTAAGTAGAAAAATTATGAACTTAATTGGGCCACTTTAATAAACATTTGAAGACAAGCAGTATTGTCATAGGGGCCTTTGAATATTGTGTTGGACAACTGAGAACCACTAATATAAGTAAAGGTGACTTGACTTTATAAACATACATAGATGTAACATATAAGCAAGTCATAGTGACCATAATGTAATAATAAATTCCCCTCAAGTGCATAAATTCCCCCTCCCGTAGTTTTCTCAAACTGCTAGACAATGTCAGTGGGATGAAGTGACATCTGCACTGCCCTCTGGTGTCACAACAGTGTCATTTCAATACATATACTGGATGACTTGAAGTAGAATCATGACAAAAATGTGAATTTATGTGGATGGATTGGCTCATCAGTAAAAACATAAGCATATTTATGTTGCTGTTTGTGTCATAAATGTCCCTTGTGATTGTTTTTAGGGATCTGGAGCAGTATGTGGAGACTCTGAGGACTGACTCCAGCCCTGCCGTGTCTCAGAGAGCCGTGACGCTGAAGGAGGTAGAGGAGGGAGCCGTCAGCCTGAGGAAAGTGGGCGAAAACTTGGCTGGACTGAAAGGTACATTGTAAATTACACATTGAAAGAGCTCGGACGAACTATTTTTTATAATAATTGGTGGAAGTGGATTTTGCTTTCTTGTTTTTTTAAGATGTTTCAGTGGCTTTCTTAGTTACAGGAGGTTGAATATTGTCCATTGTCAGACCTGCCCACACATGTTAAAGTAATGCAACCTGCAGAAACTGTGGGCCAGCTGTGTCCCTGGAGGAGTAAATTGTGGTAGATCCACCACGATAAAGATCACAGCTTTGTTGGTAACAGATACAACAAGATTTGAGCAGTGACGTTGTTTGTCACTATCACTATAACATCATCTTTATACAGAATAAACTCATATTTCACACCTCCAGGGAAAAAACTCCCACTTTAAATGTCACGGAGTTTCCTAACTGAAGATGATTCTCTGATTAATAGCAAAGCATCTTTTTTTTCTTGCAGGAGAGTTTCCTGCCCTTCAGGCCCAAATGCGAGCAGTGCTCAGGGTGGAAGTGGAGGCTGTAAAGTTCCTCAAAGAAGAGCCCCACAAACTCGACAGCATGCTGAAGAGAGTCCGAACCCTCACGGACACACTCGGAAACCTCCGCAGGTACAAACGGAGAGAGTGAGAGATTGAGACAGACATTTCGATTGCAGTTTATTAAAGATTTTACGGCAAACTTCATGGACTGACTGTATTCACCTTCTGTTTCCAGCCACATATCTGCCTTTATGGAAATGTATATGCAGTTTCTGTTCCGCATCGCTCATTCGTGTTGTAATCATGTGCGAGCAGATACTCTGTATAGGTTTAGACAGAGGAGAGGCCTGGAGCATCTGCTACTACAGTTTTCTTATCTCCTCCATGTCAGAGCTGATCAGATTCAGGCCTGTTGCCATTCTAAGAATGCGAAAATGTAATGAATGTTACCAGCACTCTAGAAAATTGTTTGATTTTAAAGCCACTGTGTGTAATTGCAAAACTAAATAGATTTTTTACAAATCCTCATGAAAATGTGTGTGAAGATGTTACAAAGCTAGTGTGCTGTGGGTCATTGCCACAGTGTTGGAATGCAGTTGCTGAGGTTTTCTGAGTGGTCGCTACGTTGTTTTCGGTGATTTCTAACCGGCCCAAGTTAAAAGACTTCTACGCCAAGTCTAGATATGGCTCGGGTTTCTCTTTCAGTAATAGATAATGGGATTTTTTCACACAGTGCTTGAAGTCATTTAAATTAAACTACTTTGACGCATTTGGTTTTTATCTTTTTCTTTTTCTTTATCTTTTCCCTTCTCTTTTTTAAATTTATTTTATTCATTTTATTCAAATTGAATTACATTATGACTTTCTTTTTCTTGTTTTTTTTTTTACCCTTTTTCTTTTAAACATTTCTTTTATTGATTTTATTTAAAGTAAATTACATTGTGGCATCCTTTTTCTTTTTCCTCATTTTCTTTTTAATTTTATTTTCTCCTTTTTAAAAAAAAATATATAAATATTTATATTCTAATTTTATTTCTAATTCTATTCACATTTTTTCATGATAAAATGTATATTTATTTTTGGTTATATTTTATTTATAACCATACACTTTCTATTCTTTTAAAAATCTATGTCTACCAATTCAAAAGGTAAAAAAAGGAAATAATTATTTTATTTATATAATTTTTTTTTTCAAATACAAAAAACCTAATATAGGTTCAAACCTCAGAAGGATTATCAGATACTCTGTCTTCCACAAACAGAATATTGAACCATCTTTTTAATATAAAATGTAAAAATATTTTAGAAAAAAAAAAAAAAAAAGCTTCTGAATTTAAATTTGATTAGATTTTAGTTTACTCTGAATGTTTTCCTCATTGATTTCTGCTTCAATTATTATTTGTTCTCTAGGTGTGCCACAGATAGTCTGCTGAACCCCTCTGACCCTGTACCCCCGACACCAGCCCCTGAAAAAGAAACGGCCATCGTTGAATCCCTTGAGCCTGCCTCGGTCATACCTCAGAGCTCCATAGTGAGGTCAGAGGTTATGACATCAAGCCCTGTGGTGATCCACCGCGCCCAGGCCTCTCCTGTAGCCTCACAACAATCCCAGAAATCAACGGCACCTTCGCCCATTCCCCCTGCAGCACAGAGACGAGGGTCTACACCTTCACCTACCAAACAGCTAAAAAAACCTCCACTTGAGCAGACGCCAATACCAAATAACAGCAGTAATGGAGTATCTGCTAATGACATTCATAGTAAAGGTCCTTCTCCAAACATGATCATTGAGGAGATCCAAGCAAGCCATAGCAAGAACAAGAACAGGGCTGTGTCGATAGAGGTGAGTAGTGTACTTTTTAAATCGAATGAGTAAAAGACCCCAAATTTCTTTCGTTCTTCACCTAGAAAAGAAGTTTGAAATGCGTTAGGAGCGGCATACGCTGCTGGGAGTGGCGTTTAGGTGATAGTGTAAATATGCACACTTTTCTACAAAAATGACAGTGGTAAGAAAACAGCAGTTAAGAAAAGCATCTGTTCATAGTGATGTGGATATGTTTGCTCAAGCTCCAGTCACATTTATTTATATAGCACTTCATACAATATATTGCTTTCAAGAAACAGCTTCAGTTTTACTATAAAGAAGCTCTCCAGGATGTTCATGCTTTACTTGAGTCTGACCTCACCAAAATGAACCAGAGAAGATTCCCATGCCAAAGCACACATCTACCTACTAAAAGTAATGCATTATAATATTGCATTGCTCCCTAAAAAAAAAACTAATTGACATTTTTACATTACATTATGTTACTTTTTCTCAGCTAGGCTGGGCTTGCTTGTTTGTTTTTAATTGCAAAAAAAAAAAAAAAAGGTTTTGGCAAATGTTAAGGTCATTTCACACCAAAAGTGAAACGAATAAGCTTCAAGCTGAAGGAAATTTATATTTATGCCTGTACAGTAAACAGATGTTCTACCATTCTGGATTAAAGAAGAATGGGATGCAGGAGAAGGAAGTTCAATACTCTTATTTCTAAATCTAATCTAAAGTAATTTTTTGCTTATTCGTATGGTTGAATTTGATCATTGAGGGTCAGCAGCAAAGACAATAATAATAATAATAAAGGTTAATAAAGTCAGATTAAATACATGAAGTATATTTTTATAAGTTTATATGGTTAACTATTGCAGATTTGTGTAAAATTCTGAGATTGCATTTCACCGTTTTTATTCATTTTGAGGCATATGGAATGTTTTTGTGTGAGTGAGATAAGTAAATGCATGTTCACATTTAGTCCAGAACTACAATAACCGTCATGTTCACACAGCTCACACAACACCTCTGCACTTTATTTCTCTGAACGTGGCGACAGGAGAGCTGTCAGTCAATAAATGTCATTTGAAAAACGTAACTTTTTTTTATGGAAAGTTTGCTTTGGCAAGCTTTTTCGAACTCCAGAAACAAACTACAAATGAATTTAAATTTGGCCTAATTTTGATCAGAATTACGTCACACCGGTTAGTATGTCGTGGCCTTTGGTTGAAAATGTGCATTCTCTTGTTTACTAACTATTTTGTTTGCTATCTTCAGGCTGCAGAGAAAGGATGGGAGGAGAAGAGGCAGAACATCGGTCATTATGATGGGCAGGAGTTTGAACGGATGCTCCAGGAAGCAGAAGCCAACATGCTGAGAGGAATACCAAACCTGGAGGTGCCCAGCAAACCCGAGGGGTCCCCTGCTCCTCCTGCAGTGCTTCCTGGCTCCCTGGACGAGGTGATGGAAAAAAATGAACCTACAGCTGCGGCAACAGAACACGGTAAGAGACCTAAAGATATGTTAGTGTTCTTGAGAATGCTATTTGGCGATGTTTATGCTTTTTTTTTTTTTTTTTTTTGCAGATGACAATCAGCCAAACTTTGAGAAACCTACTAAGACTGCTCCAGAGAAACCTCCCAAACCTCTGGAGAAGCCAGTTAAATCAGCCTTGGAGAGACCTCTTAAGCCCAGCCTATCCATCAAATCCAACCTAGAGAGACAGAGTAAGACTCAGGAAAAAGTTAAGCTTCAGACCACAGAGAAAGCCAACAAGTCCCCTCCTCCACCCCCACCTCGACGAAACTACGCCACCAACACTGGGATGACCACCACCCGGTCTGGAGAAGTCATTTACACTAGCAGGAAGGAGTCTGTTACGGTAAGGGTATTTAAGTGCAAATAATAACATTATCTTAAATTATTCATATAATTTGTTGAAATCTTTTGTAGGAGGGTGAAGAGGAGTCCAACAGCACAGCGTCTCAGTCTGAACCAATGACCCCTCCAGAGGCAAAACGCAAACCCATTACTCCTCCACCTATTGCTGCCTCAGCTATCACTGAGGAAGAGGACGAGGGAGACAAAATTATGGCAGAGCTACAGGTGGGATACATGCAGAATCTCAAACATACATACACATGTGCACTAACACAGACCCGTAGCAAGCATAACATAATGTTCTTAATGGGTATAAACATTATTCCATGTACGTTCTCACTGACTAATTAGTGTTTTGATCTTCAAATGTCTTGCGTGTGAAGTTGCTTGGTGTGGGTGTTAAGACGCTTTGGTGTGTGCCCTGTGGCTCATTCGGTGGCAGTTTCATTTCCCTGCACTACCTTAGCTTCTGTTCCCCACATTTCTGTAGACACACTACCTAGTTTTCCTAAATTCTAAAAAAGAATCCAAAATATTTACACACCATTGTTTGCAGTTCTACGATCAACGATCAAATTATTTCCTCCTTGCCTCTAAATTAGTAGACATACATTTTTAATAGAATAGAAAGCGCATGGTGATGTGATCAGAGTATATGTAGAACAAATGTAATTATATAATGTAAAAATATAATACAATTAAACATATTTCAATTAAAAACATTTTATTATTTAAGCATCGCTGATAAATATATGTCCTCTCTAGATCGCCAAAATATCAAAAGGCAGTTAATAATTTGAAAAAACCCACTGTAGATCATTTCGCTTACATTATACAGTCATCTTGAACAGGTTTGCCCAATTTAATGATGGCTAGATTCTTATCTTTAACGCCCTTCCTCACAAATTCTTCTTCTCAGGTTTTCCAGAAGTGCTCTGTTAAGGAGGTAGGGCTCAAAGGTTTGGTAGAGCCACAGATCAGAGAGCTAAGACCTGGGGTCTTACTGCCCCTTAAAGATAAGAAGGTAAAGGATATGATGTCCTTTAGTAGACCCTCCAACTGCCTGCCTGTACCAGCCGCTTGTCCCTGATGGCTGTCCTTTACGATGCTTGTTTGGCTTTCTTACCCTTTGCTAACTTCCTCTGTACACTCTTGTGATGGGTATCTGACACCAAAAATGTTCTCACTGTTCTTTAATTTTCAGTTCTGTTCCTTTCCTTTTATTTCTACTGAACTCATGACCTGTGCTGATTGTAGTGATGTAGTTTGAGCCAAAAGGGGAAACAGATACGATTGGCTTTGTGTGCTCTGAGTCGTCATCCAATCAATAAACTAGATTTTCGACACTCTGCTGTCAAAAGGGTGTTGTGTGTGTGTGTGTTTTCTTTTTTTACATTCACTGTTATAAAAAGTATGTGATCTCAGTTGGACACAATTCAATTTCCAAAAGCTTAATTACCTCTGGTTACATGATTTTCAAACGTTTATCATTTGCAATGTGCACTTACAGCTTGAGTTATCTAAGCAGGTGTAGCATTAACAAAATGTTATTCAGCATATTTATGGTAAATGATCAAGAACTACTTTAATGTGGTCATCTAGTTTTCTCTTTAGAAAGGCTCCAAACCATATGCATCAGTAGAATGTAGCTTAGAATTGGTTTATTTGTGAGGATTTTAGAGGATACTTTCAGCTAGCTGTCTGGAGTTCAGAATTTGTTCTTTGATCTTCTCACTTTGCTGCATGCCTGCTACTGTATAAGCCTCCTTACTTATTTGATGGATTTTCAGTCTCGCTTTTTTCTCTCTTGACCTTAGTTGCACCTCCTCACTGAACATTTTCACAGTATTTTCTCACTGTTAAAAATTGTGCAGTCTTATTTACTGGTGAAATATTCAGATATTTCATCATTTATATATATATATATATATATTCTCAAAAACTGTATTCGGAATACTTTATTTGGGAAAAAAAAGTATTGGAAAAAGTTGGAAACAATGTTAGTACATGCATTACGACCCTAAAAATAAAGTTTCATTGTTTTGTAATTTTTTACATGTAATTTTGGGCTGTTTATTCAGATTAGTTCACAGATGCCTTAGGTTTAGCTCCAAATTATGATCTCTTATTAAATCATTAATCAAATTCATTGCATATTTTAAAAAATTATGTCTAACATTAATACAGAGACAAGAAATTGTATGTATTTCCAGCCGTAACATATTATTTGCCTCTTTATTGTTAGAAATTTGGTTGATTTTATGACGATTCTTAAAATGAATCATATTTTGATATGATAGATTATTATCCAAGAATGTGTTACTTCAAAAGTAACCTAAAGATCGTCAGGGGTCTTAGAGTAGCTTGCACACTGAGATTGTTTCTTTGTGAGATGATGTTGTTCCCCACAAACCACAGAATACAGAATACCAAGACGACAAGAATCCTGACACGGACGAGAATGGCAACAATACAATTCGTCAAAGTCCTGGGGTGAGCGGCATTGTTTATTATCATAATCACATAATTATCATAGACTTATTGTAAACTCCTACAAGAAATTGATAAGATCAGTCTTAGTGACATCCAGTCATGAAATAATTGAGATCCCCTATCTCCAAAATAGTCATTAGCTCCCCTATCAGGTTACTCCAAAGGGTGTGTCCCTACAGTAGTGTTCTGTGAAACCTCATAAAGACCTGGTAATGGCCAATCCAGTTGTAGAGAATTATATATATATATATATATATATATGAGATACTTTACATATGAATATATATTATACACAATTAATTCCAGATAGGATTCATAACAAACTTAACTAATGGATTTTTTTCTCTCTGACCTTTGACCTTTTAAGGTCATCTACTATGTCACAGCTCAAATCTCGAAGGGGACTTCATCAGCATCAGAGGAATCAACAGAGCGTAGAGATGCATCACAGTCTCTCCCATCACAGGTGTCACATGTCAATGCTTCTGACCAATATCAAAGCCAGCTGCAGGTATCCACTAACAAATTTGCTGCCCTCAAAAGTAGTGGCCCAGCTAGCTCTTCTTGCTCTCTGCACCAAAATCAGCTGTCTCGTTCAGCCTCGTTGAAGTCAAATCCACCCTCTCCTTTGGAAGAAGTTCCAGGTAGCCCAACCCAAGGGAAAGTTCACGTGGTCAAAGCTCCTCAAGTGCAGGTTAGCACAGAGGAGAGGGTAGAGTCTCCAACAGCAATCTGCTCACCAGTCTCCTTTGGAGACACTGAACATATTCTTTCTAAAGGAATCCCTATTGGTCCGGATTCAGCAAATCAGAAGCTTCTGTTTGGTTCATCCAAGGCGAAGGAAAGGAAATTTGAGGAAATTGAGGAAAATGATGAGGCCTTTCTCAGTCCTGATCTACCAGGAGAAGAGCCACCTCCACCTCCTCCTGATAACTTTGCCTTCATGATCACTAACACCAAGGTACAAGCCCTCTCCACTGGAGAGTACCATCAGCTTGTCAACGCCAAGAAAGGCAGTGTGCAGACAGTAACTGTTGGCAGCAAACGACCAAGTACTTCTGACAGTGGCTTAGCATCAGGAGGTGATGTCAATACCAATGGTCCTCCTGGTGCTGACAACTCCAGTAAAAAGCCAGTTATCATCATCTTTGATGAGCCAATGGACATCCGCTCAGCTTACAAACGTCTCTCTACTGTCTTTGAATGTGAGGAGGAGCTAGAGCGGATGCTTGCAGAAGAAAGAATAGATGAGGAGAGTGAGGAAACCGAGGAAGAAGAATGGACTAAAGGAGTGCAGGGCAAACAGAATGGAGATGATAAAGGTTCTGGAAAAGTTACTGGTTCAAATTCTTCTGCAGATGTCACAGACGGTCAAGTCACGAACTCCTCATCTTTATCTGAGGCAGGGGCATTTGACAATGTAAACAGTGATGCAAAGCAAGACGGAAAGAAGAAGTTCAAGTTTAAGTTCCCCAAGAAACAGTTTGCAGCGTTAACGCAAGCCATTCGCGCTGGAAGTAAAACGGGCAAAAAGACTTTGCAGGTTGTCGTCTATGAGGATGAGGAAGAATCAGACGGAACTGTCAGACAACACAAAGAGACCAAGAGGTTTGAAATCGCTTGCTCCAAAACAGAGTCGGCAAAATCAAATAAACACGAACCCAATGGACGAACTGACGAGATTCGTAAGAGTACCTACAAAACCCTTGACAGTCTAGAGCAAACAATAAAGCAGCTTGAAAGCACAATTTGTGAAATGGGGCCGAAGTCTTCGGAAGACCCAGAAAGCTTGATGAACCCTGAAACTCAGGACAACAAAGTTGGAGAGAGTTCAGAGCACTCAGAGAAAGGACTTTCTCCTAAAACATTGGTTCCTAGGTTGACTTCTGCCAGTAAAGGTCCTGGTCTCCGAAAAAAGACCAAACCACAGCTTCTTCCTCGACCTGCCATCATACCAACTACAGGCGTCTCAGTCACACCAGTTCCCACCCAGCAGGTCTCTCTCTAGCTCATACTATCTTAACAAAGACTATGGATCTTTCCCTCTCCTCTTGCTTACAACAGTTCCACGCTATCCAGTGACTTCTACAGATCCTTAGCCTCTCCTGTGGTGGAGTACCAGCTCTGGGATCTGAACTTTTTAACACCTTCACATATTTTTATAAATATGGTGTGTTTATTTCTGGCGTGGTGTTTCATGGATAGACTTTGTGTGTTCACTGGTGCTCTAATCTTGGGTTAAGGTAGCCAAAAATTTTCACAGTCTTAGAACCACAGTCTCACATTGTTTCTGGTTCCCCTTTGTGGATTCTAAGGCAGTCCTCAAAGAAACTTTGTATTGGTATTCTGGGCTGGTTTGCATGCCTCCTTCTTTTCTGGTATACATGCTCTACTGTGTCTACAGATTTGTTGTGCAAGCGTTGTCTTGCTCTCATTTTTTGTTTCTTTCTTTTTATCCCTTTTCTTTTCTGTTTGGTTTAAATCTTTTTTTTTGCAGAATGCCAGCGTGGTCTCACCTACTAGTCGGATGCCGGTGCCTGTTTCTGCCAAGACGCGGCAGCAACCGGGCACCTCAGACAAAGAGAGGGCAACAAAACCGCAAAAGCTACAGGACTCTCAGA
The DNA here is from genome assembly GCA_037194245.1 of Opsariichthys bidens. NCBI lineage: Eukaryota > Metazoa > Chordata > Actinopteri > Cypriniformes > Xenocyprididae > Opsariichthys > Opsariichthys bidens. The sequence continues at coordinate 1,740,696 of CM074301.1, read as the reverse complement.
GGCAGTTCCGCCAGGTAGTCTTATCCTAGTACCACTTGTCCAGTCAGAAAGATAGGCACACCTAGGCATAGACTCGTTTTGCAGGGCATACATTAAGAGGGAAAGAAACTAACAAAGAACCTGATGAGACCAAACAAACTGCTCTTTGGCAAAAGGCCCAGTGCCGAAAGCTGTCTTTGAACTGTCGACGTTTTCTTCTGCTTCATTTGTTGAATGGCTGTGACCGAAGGCAACTGACTGTTATCTCATAATACCATGAAATGCTTCTGCATGTTTGCTTTGCTCGTGGCTTTGGTGCTGTAGAAAACACTACAGCCACTGCTTACCTAACACTGTTGGATGCTTAGACTAGGGATTCTTTAACTAAAAACCACTGACATTTAACCCCTACACACTCCAATGCCTGTGACAATTCCCTTGCAAGTCAGGATGCTTCTCTACTTAACCCATTTTTGGACCCTTTACCTGTTTACGTCTTGGAGGAATCCCCAAACCCTGGTCCCACTGCCCACAGTCCAAAGATCCACTCTGTCCCCATTACCCTGTGGATGCCTTTCCAAATTGTACCTCCTCTATTTCTCCTGGAGCCTCCTATGGTCTTGAGTACTGGTTGGTTGCACTTACGCTGCACATTACTCACTCTAAAACTCATAATCCTACCATCTATCATCTTCCCTCTCCTTTCCATTTTACAGTCTACTTATAGTGATATCTTTCTGTGTTCTCACCCTGTTGACAGATAGTTTTGTGTGTGTGCCTTTAGTACTTTCATTTATAAATGTAGATTCTGTGTCTTTGATAACCTGTCGTGATTAACTGTAGATCCCAGTAGTATGACTTTAAACATGCTGAGAAATTTTGCGTATCTTAATCAAGATCCTTTTGTTGACAATCAGTGTGTTTTGGCATCTTTGTTCGCAGGCTAATGGAAGTGCTAAAAGATCTGGAGGAGATCCCAAATCCACTTCTCCTACTGTGCCTGCTTCTAAAATTCCTGCTTTTTCTTCTAGTACGGGAAAAGGCTTTTCCCAGTCTGATTCTACTAATATTGTTAATTCTTCTCCTTTATCTTCCTCCCTTCCTGCCAGCAAATCTTCTATCCCTCCTCCTCGATCCAGTTCCACCCCCTCATCTCATATCCCCTCCCTTTCTAATGGTTCTTTAAAATTTGCCCCTCCCACTCACAGCACTAAAGGCCTCTCTATTCCCATGCAGACACAAAATGGTCGACCTTCCACCTCTTCTTCCTCTTCCTGTTCCCACTCCCCTTTGTCCCCAACTATGTTGAGTCAGAGTGCGAAGAGTATCCGTACCATTCACACACCCAACTTCACCAGCTACAGTCGGCCGCACAATGGGAGTGCCGGTAAATCAGCTATCCCAACAGTAACTGTCGCTAAGGATACTGCGTAAATTGCTTTGCTGCTTTGCAACCATTTGTTCATCTCTCAATGAGGTGGAATCACTCCTGATTTACTTCAGTTCACTTTTGTGATTTTATTTGTTCGAACAGATAATCTTGTTACATCAGAGTGAAATTTGTTTTGGCATGATTTTGGCTATTGCATGTTATTATTTTCTCTGTTCAGTTGAATGGCCAGCCTCCATTATTCAGTGTTTTAAACTTGAATCTCTGCAAATCATAAACATATAAAAAGATCAACTGTTTTATTTTTAAAAGTAAAAAGTTTCACTGCAGAGAGCAGGCTCTTGATCAAGGATTTTACAGAGCACTTCATTTGAAAAGAATATTTATTTTTCATACAAGTTGAAGAGAGGCTAATAAGTATTAAAGTTAACATAGTAAAACGTATGTAAACAAATTTTTGGTTATTAACATCCTCTAAATGATTGTAGATTGCATATGCATTCTTAATAAACTGACAGACATTGGTTGTAGCCATAATAAGTGAAAACGTACTGTAAGTATACTAACCATTTACACAAATTGTCAAACATTGTTTTTTTTTTTGTTTTTGTTTTTTGCTGTTGTTGTATTTCGTACATGCACTGCCAATGTCTTTAAGATTTATTGTCATAAATTGACAACAGTTTTGCAATGAACATTTGTCTGTCTATTTAGTAGTTGTGCCTGTTTGCCAAAGTTTGTAATTTACATCCTTACAAATGACTATATATACTGTGTTAGACACTATGTACATTTAGGATAGGTTATACCTGGCTTAACCTACCTATGTCAAAAAAATCCTTGATTTACCCATGCAGTCCATGGCTCTTAAATTAATGAGTATTGATATCTAAATGTAAACTAAAAATTGTAGTGATTGATAAAATCGCTCTCTACTTCACATGTATATACTGTAACATCTCTATTTCAGAGATTGTCTTTAGTTTTGTTAACATATTGTACCAAAGTTTATTTCTATGCATGCCTATACAAAATTGTAGAGAGAGAGAGAATGTAATAGAAGAAAATCTTGCTTGCACAGGCACATTTTGTAAATAAATATGTTTTCTTTGGTTTTGTATAGCTTTAATTGCAGAAGCAATCTGTGTAAAAGAGTGTAGGTATTAAAACAAAGTTCTGCATGCTTGTCGTTTACATGGCCTCTCGGCCATGGTTTCTCCTCTTCAACACTGCAAGTCCTTCTATTAAACATTTTGGCAGATAATTCAGGTGACTTGTGGGGTTTTTTTTATCACATATTGTCTTTTACACCTTTACACTTTCATAATGACATTATAGTGACATTCTTAAAGTACATGTGTTGTGAACTTTAGCGGTCAAAACATTTGGATACATGTTAATGAATTTATATAATGTGTGCAGAGCTAGGCAAAAGGCATTTACTTAGAAGAATCTAAAATATAAAGATTGAAGTTTTGATTTGACTTGTTTAAAATACCCATGCTTCCATTTGTACTAATTTACCGTTATACTAAAAATTTTATTAGCACAGAGTACATTTACAGCTGGTAAAACAAGTATTGAGTACATTTAAAAAAATTTTTTTTTTTTTTTTTTTACAATACAAAGTTCAAATGCAGCAATTCACATACAGACATTGGTATTAGCTCAAGAAATCAATACAAATAAGGACATCATAATACTACAATCCATTAAAAAGTTCTGTGCAATAAAGTGAAATGACATGGGGAAAAAAGTATTGGACACACTAACTGAAATTGTATTTAATAGTTGGTGGAAAAGTCTTTTTTGCATCCTGTATGACCAAACTTTAAGTCTTGAATACTCTGGGGGTCTCTCTTTTTCATTTTAATCTTCAGTTCCTTCTAAAAATGTTCTGTTGGGTTTAGGTATGGTGATTTACTTGGAAATTCTAACAACTTTAAGTTTTTTCTTCTGGAACCAATTCAAACTCTCCTTTGCAGTGAGTTTTAGATTCTCGTCCACCAAAAAGTCTCATCTTCATCATCCTGGAGAATGGCAACAAATTCTCAGTATATGGCTCCATTCATCTTCTGCCAGTACAACGAGAGGAGACACAACCCCATAACATGATGCTTCCACCTCTAAAACAACATATGGTATTTTCAGGATCATATTCAAAGCCATCTCTGCTCCAGATTTTTGTCTCCTCTGACCACACTAAATTCTCCCAGTAGTTCAGACTTTTCCAAATATGGTGTAGAAAACTTCAAATGAGCTTCAACATGTCTTTTCTAGTAATACGACTTTCTGTGGTGAGCATGAGGCTATGGTATGGTAGAGTACTTGCTATTGTTTTCTCTGCCCTCTTTCCGAGTGGTCCTTGGTTCTTGGGCTACACTTTTGACGAACCTTCTGACTCCCTGATCAGAAATCTTGTGAGGAGCTCCTTTCCATGGCCAGTTGATGGTGGAAGGATGTTCCTTTGTGTTGTGGAAAATGGCCCCAATGGTGCTTACGGGAACATTTCGAAGTTGGGAAATCCTTCTATAACCAGTGCCGTTGTTACGTATGGTAAAAATCTTGAAGTGAAAGTCTTGGGAGAGCTCTTTGCCTCTGCCCATCATGAGATGTCTAATACTTGCATTCAGAGGTGGGTAAGCCTTTTTGTAACCTAACAACATGCAATTGCCCAACTGACTCCAGTTTGCGCAGGTAGGAGGTAGAACTACTTGGTGAAATCTGTTGTTTTCTTGACTTGCCTTACCTTATCTCAGTGTACTGCTTTTTCTCCATGAATTCAATACGTGTCATTTCACTTTTTATTACACTTTTTCATGGTTTGTAGTATTATGATTTCCTTATTTGTACTGATTTGATATGCTGCATTGGAACTTCGTATAATAAAATAAATATGTTAGCGTATTCAATACTTATTTCACCCGCTGTATACTCTTGTCCAAACTTTAGGCCGATTTTCTATAAATAACCAGCTTTCGTACAATTCTTTACAACGTGATAATTACACACAAATAAATCTAACTTCACTATAAATTTGAATTATGACAGGTTTGTCTTATGAAGTGTAAGTGTGAAGTTGTAATCGTCACACACAGCAGGTAAAGACACCAGTAGAGGGTGATGTGTGTTAATAGGGATTTTGTAGAAGGGGCGATATCACATTTTCACATGTCTGTGCGTGTCATTTTTTTGTGATGCCTCCTACGTAAAGTCTAAGCCCATGACTAAATGAGGAAACAGTTAACATTCAGCTGTGTTGGTTAATAGCCAAGAGAAGCGTTAATCATTATGTGCTGTCTTCTGAGGAAGTCTCTAATCCTGCTTGTAAGTACATCTTGGGTGACATTTAAAAATATACATTTTTTTGTTTAATTTTCTGTATCGATTTTAGCATTTACCTCAGTGAATATTGGTTGACTTGAAGTTCAGTGTTATTTCCAATATGTATGTGCATACACATGCATGCCTTTATTACTTAAAAATGGCCTGAAATATTGTTCTCTCTTACTATTTATGCTGTTTTAAATAATAATAACAATGCATGAAATGTTATCATAGATAAGTTGTGTATAATACAAATAGATCCTTTAAAAGAAATGAAATGTGTTCTTAGAGATGTACTGAATGCAATTTACACATATTGTGTCACTTTGTGGTTCTTGAGAAAATAAAACCTGACTGCTTCATGCGTATTCTGACTATTGCCGTTCTCCGAACAGCAGATCAGTCTCAAAGTATAGACCTGCAAGATGTTGAATCACTCTGTGGAGGGGATTTACCTCAGCTCTCACAAGGAGAACATGTTGTTCTCAGCCTTCTACATTGTCGTCTTCATCCTCTCAGTCCCGAGCAATGCCTTGGCACTTTGGGTGTTCCACCACAACACCAACACCACCCCTTCCAAAGTGTTTCTGAAGCAACTGGCTATAGCGGACATGTCTTACGTCTTGGTGCTCCCCATGCGAGTGATCTACCACATGTCAGATGGTAACTGGAATCTTGGTAGCGGGCTCTGTCGCGTGGTGGGTTTTCTGTTCTTCGTCAACCTCTACTGCAGTGTGTTCTTTATAGCCTGCATCAGCGTAGACCGTCTGTTGGCTTGCATTCTACCACACGAAACTCAGAATTTTAGAAAGGCCAAGTATGCCAAAATCGTCTGTGCAATCCTGTGGCTCTTAGTGACCATGTCCATGGTGCCGATCCTGTTCTCCAAACAAGAAGTGACTAGACAGTGGCAGAATGTCACAGTGTGCGAACAGCTGTACATAGAGAAGTCGTCCCATCGCGCCGGCGCCGTGGCGTCCACTGCTATTGCATTCGTGATACCTCTGGTCACTCTGAGTGTTTGTTACATTCTCATATTTTGCAAGGTCAAACGACTGACTTTTCAAGAAAAGACACCTGCTCAGCGTAAAGCAATGAGAATGATCGTACTTACAGTGGTTAACTTCTTGATTGCATTTGTGCCCTATCATATCCACCGATTCGTTTTTATCGTACAGCATGATGATGCGTCAAGGTCAGAATCCCAAAGACAAATGCTGCATTTGGGAAATCGAATCACCTCAGCTTTAACGTGCATGAGCGGCGTGTTGGATCCCGTCATGTACTTCTTTCTGGCTAGAAATTACCAAGCGACCCTGCTGCAGCTCTGTGGTAGAAATACCAAAGAGGAGCAATCCACCAACTGATCAGGAGAGAAAGGTCACGATATCTTATCGGCTGTTAACTACCAGGCATTATGAAACTAAATCTGTAAAGCAAGTGTTTGAAGTGAAAGTAGAAGTGGAAAAAGAATGGTTGACAATAACTGATGCCCATTCATTCAGAAACCTATTGAATCACGACGTGGATTATGATTCATCACATGTGAAACTCCCTCTTCAAGTTTACAAGATGACGAAATATCATATGACATATATGACAAAGACATGCTTATCTTTGTTTATTTAACTTTTTCATTTATCAGTATTTAATTCATCATATTTCCTTTTTGTAAATCTGAGATCTGAGTAAAAATTCGTTCAAAATCTATACAATTTTAAAGTGTTTGTTGCACAGTGTTTGGTTCTTTAAAATGTTTATTTTAATTGCATTATATGGTTGATTGTTCAGTGTAAATTTGAATATTTCATTTCAATTTAGGAAAGAGTGGTGGGAAAGAAAAAGATGGACTTTTTTCTGGCTTTGTTTAAAAAAATTACAGCTCAGCATGAAGCACCACTTTCATCTGATTGGTTAAATGTCTTATTTGGCATCATGAAGAGTTGGTACGGCACTGCCAATGTGTTGTTACGCTTTAATAAAACACTGTCATGAAATATTTGTAAACCACAAACAAAAAATTAAACATTTTGGCATAGATACTTCAGGTGACTTGTGTTTTTTTTTTTTTTTTTTTTTTATCAATCACATATATTGTCTTTCACCCCTTTACACTTTTATAGTCATTACATTATAGTGACATTCTTGTGTTGTGAACTGTACAGGTCAAAACATTTGGAGACATTTCATTGAATTTATGTAATGTGTGCAGAGCTAGGCAAAAGGTATTCAACTTGTAAGAATCTAAAATATAAAGCTTTAAGTTTTGATTTGATTTGTTGAAAATATTGGTAAAATACCCATGCTTCCATTTGTACTAATTTACAGTTCCAATGACTTTACCGTTATAATAAAATGTTTTGTGGTACAGGCTACACATACTCTTGTCCGAACTTTTGGCCAATTTTGTATAAATAACCAGCTTTCTTACAATTCTTTATAACTTAATAAGTAGTAGTGGATTTATACACAAATAAATGTAATTTTACTGTAAATTTGAACTATGCCAGGTTGGTCTTATGAAGTATAAGTTATGAAGTAAAGACACCAGGACAGGGTGATGTGTGTTAATGGGGATTTTGTAGAAGAGCTGATGATACATCAAAGGATTTCACATGTGTTCATGACCCCTATTGTTGTTCAGAAACCTGGAGCATTATTCATCAAATGTGAAACTCCCATTTCCAGTTTATAAGATGACAATATCTCATATATACATATGACAAAGACATGGTTATCTTTATTTATTTAACTTTTTCATTTATCAATATTTAATTGATCATATTTCATTTTTGTACATTTTGCTACTTTAAAATGTTCAGATCTGAATAAAATATTTCAAAATCTCACGTCTTTTAATGTCCTCGCAAACACATTTTAAACACCATTGTTGCACAGTGTTTGGTTCTTTGAGGTCATTATTATTATTATTATTATTTAATTAGAATTTTAACATTTATTTTAATTGCATTTCATGGTTGATTGTTCTGTGTAAATATTTGAATATTTCATTTCAATTTAGAAAAGAATAGAGGGAAAGTAAAAGATGGCTTTTTTTATGGCTTTGTTTAAAAAATTTACAGCTCAGCATGAAGCACCACTTTCATCTGATTGGTTAAAATGTCTTACTTGGCATCATGAAGAGTTGGTACGGCACTGCCAATGTGTTGTTACGCTTTAATAAAACACTGTCATGAAATAGTTGTAAACCTCAAACAAAAATGTATTTATTCCTATGATCAAAACGTATAGTAATAACATTAATGTTTTTGTTTGGTTGTAGGTCACAAAGTCATAAAATTAAACTTGTCTGAATTGTGCATATTTAGCAAGAGACAGAACTTTGTGTGATACATAAGTGAGCTTTTGCCATTGGATATTTAGAAACTTAACAATACAGCTGCTTCAAATGTTTCAGCTATAACGTTATATTTTTTGTAAAGAACGTGAAAATCTCTTCAAGTAATTTAAATGTTTACCACATACCTTATTTTACATTTTATAAGCTGCTATTTCCACAGAAAATTCCACAGAGAACCACACGGCCTACAGACTGATGTCATGACGCTCAGATGTCAAACCGGCTCTGCATCCCAATGTGCATCTATCCATCTTATATAGTATGTGAGATTAGAATAAGTGTGTCCCAAAGCATTGTATGTTGAAAAAAAAAGAGCATGCCAAATTAAAAAGTCCCCAGATGGTCTACTTTTTCAGGAAGGTTTTCGAAAATGTGGATCTTTGCACACTGGCTGATATTGCCCATAACCCATTGCGCCTTGGAGGTTAGGTTTAGAATGACAAACACGAATACAAAGTGAAACAAATATGGTGATGTGCTCAAGATACTGATAAGTAGGGTTTAGAAAAAGAGGTTTGAGGGACTAATAATCAAAATTTAACATAATAAAAATGTCATTCATGCTATATATCTTCTGCAACAACAATGTGAACTTATAAAGATGCATTTGACCATTAACTTTTAAATGCAGCGTTATGCAAAAATATGAGGAGAGTTCTCAGCATGAAAGATCCATGACTGGCAGATCAACTTTGTTAAAAGACATTTAAATCTGCAAAACAACCAAATCAAAATTCATTATCTTATATCATAAATCAATGATGTTTCTAATACATCAAGTATCATTTTCATCAGCTTAGATGTCTTTATGGCTTTTCAATTGTTCTGTAGAAGTTAGAAAGTCGTAGAAAATTTTCAAATCATTGGAGAATAGTCTATCATTTGGTACAGTTGATATACATTTTGCTTTATGTATATGATTGTCACGCTGATGTGGAGATAAACAGGCACGGAGACCGCAGACTGGATTAACATCAAATAGTTTCAGACAATGACAGACGGACCCTCAAAACAAAGACCACGCGACAAGTGGGTAGTTGTGGCCTAGTGGTGAGGGAGTCGGGCTTGTAACCTGAAGGTTGCCGGTTCGATTCCCACGCCGGCAGAAATTGAAAGTGGGGATTGTGAATGAACAGCACTCTCTCCACCTTCAATACCATGACTAAAGTGCCCTTGAGCAAGACACCTAACCCCTAATTGCTCCCCTTGTAAGTCGCTTTGGATAAAAGCGTCTGCTAAATGATGAAAAATGAAAGTGACAGGACAGGACAGGAACTCAAAACAAGGAACAGATCAATAGACACATGCCTATGACAATGATACTTCCCTAATAAAGTTTATTTATATTATCCATTTCTAATAAACCAGTACCACAATCCCTAAACAATACTAATTAGTTAGCACATCTTTTGTACTTGAAAGAAATGATAATCTCTGGTTATGGTTACACTTAAAATAGTTACAAAATAAATGTATTAGATGATAAAAGATCACGTCTGTGAGCAGTCACTGGAGGCTGGACAGGCGTGGCGTGAGCCGACTGAGGTTGAACAGACGTGACATTAGTCAACAGAGGATGGGCAGCCGTGACGTGAACCTTTAGCAGCTGGGCAGACTTGGCTTGAACCTTTGGCCGCTGGGCAGGTGTGGCTTGAACCTTTGGCCGCTGGATAGGCATGGCCTGAACCGTTGACCGCTGGCCAGGAGTGGTGTTAACCATTGGTGGTTGCTTGGCAGGCATGGCTGGAAGTGTCATGACTGAGCAGGCATGATCGGGGTCGTTAGTAGCTCAGGAAGATCTGCATAAATGTGATGTGGTTCTGGAAGGTCTGTGGAGATGTGGCGAGGGACGAACGGGACGGATTCAGCGAGCTCATGATCGGATCCGTGAAGTTCTAGGCCGGATTCGTGGGGCTCGTGAACGAGCGCGTGGAGTGCTGGGGCGAGCACATGGAGCGCTGGAACGACCTTCTTTCGACACGGCTTGGATTTACGACGAGGCTGGAGTAGAATAATGGTGATTTGGCTAGATTCACAGTGATTTGCAATGACTTGGCTTGACTCGCAGTGATCTGCGTTGACTTGGCTTGACTCACAGTGATCTGCAATGATTTGACTTGGCTCGCGCTGATCTAGGGTGGCTTGACTTGACTTGACTCACATTGGTGTAGGAGGACTTGACTTGATTCACGTTGATCTAGGACGACTTGACTTGACTCATGATGATCTCGGATGACTTGACTTGCCTCTGGATGAACAGAGGCGGTGCGCTGTGACTCTGGACCGACGGCCATTTTGAGCGCAGACTCAGTGGTCCCCGCCACGTTGTGATAGGGCTCAGGTGTGGGAACTACGGGGCATGAATGATCGTGGAACACAGAGCGAGAGATAGTAATAAATGAAGGAATTGGCGGACGTGCAGAGTCAGACTCCGCCTCCTCCACAGTGAAAGATGACCCAGACAGAATCAGTTCATATTCCATTAAGTCTCTGAGACTGCAATTAAAGTCTGCCTCGGGGAGGCAGGTTTTCAGGGGTTCATTTAGTCCCCGATGAAACAAATGTTTAAACAGTGACAAGCAGGACACGGGTAAACCAGGCAGCGTGACAAAAGGAAGACAAGACAGGAATAAACACATGGAAATGTAACTAAGAGTAAACAAGACCTAGCATCAGAGTGTGTGTGAGTTGAACTTAAATATGGTGGGATGATGAGTGTCAGCTGGAGCAGTGATTAGTGACAGGTGCGAGGATTCTGGGAAATGTAGTGAGAGTCCATGATGTGGAAGGGTGACCTCTGGTGGTAAGTGGATGAAAGATGACGGACCGGATTCACAACAGCTTGCCTGCATCTGAAATTGCATACTCTGAGTAGGTACTTATTTTGAATAAGTTAATTACTTCATGACCTCTAAAAAAAGTACGTTCTATATAGTATGAGTGTGTGTTGTATGAATGTAATCTGTAAATAAGTAAAATTTTATTTTTAATGCTACAATGCACACAGTGCTTTACACAATATAAAAACACAATCACTGAAACACAATTTTAAAGAGCAATACACAATATTTAAAGAAACAAAATATAATATAAAATTCAAAAATCGCCTCACCTTGGAAATGTCTCTTTGCTGATAAAAACAAGACTGAACCAACTTCTTGACATGAAATTCAAAATTTAGTTGGAATCAGAATAAACACCCAAATTTCTCTCTATCTGCTTAATATTTGGGAGAAAAAAAAACCCTATTTAGAGCAAGCTCAATCTGATTTTTACTTGAGCTCTGACCAATTATCACAACTTTTTCAGTATTTAACTGAGGAACCAATTTTTTTATGTCTTTTAAACAAGCTTGGAGGACATCCAGACTATTCAGATCCTTAGAACTCAATGATAAGTATAACTGTAGATCATCTGCATAATAGTGAAAATTTGTATATTTCTTTTTATTCAGCACCTAGTGGAAGCAGGTATATTGAAAACAAAATTGGTCCTAACAAGGAACCCTGTGGAACTCAACACATAATTTCACAATGTTGGGATACTACATCTCCAAATGACACTACAAATATCCTGTTTCAAAAATCCAACGTCTTCCCCGAAACCCGACCAATGTTTACAGCATATTAATTAAAAAAGAATTATCAACTATATCAAAGGCTGCAGCCATCAGTAAATGATTAGTCACTTGTAAAAGTGCAGCTTTAGTACTATAATTTGCTGAAACTTCTCAAAAATATTATTCTCATTCACAACCTTGAACAGATGATCGGCTAGTCCCTTTTCTGTTACTTTTGAAATAAAAAAGTAGTTTGGAGATATCTCTATAATTATTTTCAACTGCAGGATCTAAAGAAGGCTTCATCAGGAGCTGTTGAACTGTTGCAATCCTCAAGAACACATCCAGAAACAAGAGAACGTACTCTTTTACAAATATAACCTTGGTTCCCTGAGATACGGGAATGAGTACTGTGTTGCTGGCCATGTTATGTCGCTGCATCAGTCTGTGTCGTCTCTTCTGTTGAAATAAACCAGAGATCCTATGTGAAATACCTAGATGCCCATTCCGGCAGGCTTCTTCACCATAGTCATTGGATTTGTTTCATTCTAACTGCATAAACCAATGGCCTTCATTTTCACTGTGTGATTAAATAAGGTTTCATTTATCAGAGAAAAGGAGTTTTCCCCCATCGCGTCGAGCAGACGCAGTACTTGTTCCTGTATCTCAGGGAACCAAGGTTGTGCATTAGTAACCGAGTACCTTAAATTTGAATACTTCACTCGTACATCTGCTAGACATGGTGGGGAACCAGAACAATCACACCATGCTATGGAAGAGGAACGACTGAGGGCCCTCAGAGCATAGAAAGGTCTCATGTAAGGATAAAGGGGCAAGTTATGTTTGAACTCCTAGACCCCTTTAAGAAGCGGACAACAAGGTTGTTCCTGCCCTCCGAGAGCCAATGTTGGTTTCTCCAGAGCGGGGCCACTAGGAGAACCTTGTGTTTGTGCTCCCTGATTCGCCTAATAACCTGAGGGATCAGAGCAATCAGGGGAAAGGCATAAAGGAGAAGGCTGGGCCAGTCATGGGCCATCCCTGTCCTATGAAAAATAAATTGGGCAATGAAAGTTGTCTTCTGAGCCAAAGAGGTCGACCTCTGCCAAAGATCTCTCAGAGACTCAGTTTGGGGATGGAGGATCCACTCTCCTGAGGAGACATTGTTCCGGGTCAGCATGTAAGCAAGTAAGCAAGGTTTCTTCCAAGGGCCTAGTGTTGCAACACAAGTGAAGCAGGCCCAGCTGTAACACTGGAGGAGCAGAGGCCATGAGGCCTAGCATTCTCTGAAACATTCTGAGAGTTAGGGAGGTACTATGAAGGTGGCCACAAACTGGTCAACAGTTCTCTTATAGATTGAGTCAAAAACTGCACCCAGAAATGACATTCGTTGGCTGGGAGACAAAATTTTGGCAAAATTTACCATGAGCCCCAGGTGCTCTAGGTACCTAAGGAGAAGGGATTTGTGCGATACTAGCTGAATGGCATTCCCATTCTAGCTCGGTCTCTGACTGGGCTAAATCGAGCCAGATGTCGAGGTTGTTCAGAAAGCAGATTCCCATCTGTCTCAACGGGAAAAGTGCTGCGTGTATACACTTCGTAAAAGTATGAGGAGCTGGGAACAGTCAGAATGAGAGGACCGTATATTGATATGCTGGGCGGGGCCGTCAAGTGACGTAATATAGTCTCGCCTATTAGACATAGGGGAGAATGTCATGTCATAGAGCTGTCAGTGCTACATTTAGCTGAGCACTGTCAATGTGGTACTCGCCCTAACAACTACATGGCACCGGGAAATCCCCTTCTGCTGGAGGAGTAAGACACACAGGGTACAGACTGGCAAGAGCTTACTTAATCGCGCTTGTAGTGAGAACACTCGTCCTCAATGAACGTGGCTTATAGGGGTGGAGCCGGTAAGCACTCATTATACAACAAACGCTGGTGAGTCTCACCGTGGTGTATTTCACGAGTCTCACCGAGCCATAAGGAAGAATGCCATGTCATATTCAGCTGAGCGCTGTCAGCATTAAGCTCGCTCTCGTAGTGAGGGTGCTCGTCCTGATTAGATAAGGTTTCTGCATGGAACTATGCACTACAGACAGTAAAATAGGACCCATAGTTCTAATCACTTCTTTAAACTCCCGAATTAGCCTCACATTGAACCAACGCAGGCGAAACTGAAGCCCTTATATTTGCGACCTAATCCACAAATAAATGTCATGAAAAACTTACAAACTTTACTATTTCAACATGGTGGACAGCTGTTGTGCTGTTGGTGGGGGAAGGCAAAGAAGAAATAATTTTATCTAATTACAAATGATCCTGATAGACGAATGAAATGGTTCACTGCAATAAAACATGCTGCAATAAACCGTAATAAAACCAACACAACAACAAAACATCAGATGGTTGTATTTTTTATTATTATTATTATTATTATTATTATTATTATTATTATTATTACTTTTATCTCAGTTTAAGTGTTGTAGAAGGATTTTTATGTATAAAGTGCACAATGAACTCTGTTGCCTTGAAACTCATGCTGGCGCCATTCATTTCATATTCACTCCTGGCTGTTACTGCCTGCCAGCATGGTGGTGTAAACAGAATGGGTCACGTGACATCCGGAGGTCTATAGTAGGGAAGTCTGTGATTTTGGATGCACCCCTTCTGACAGACCTAAACTTAACTCTTTTATTTAATCCATTAGACTTGTAAATAACAAAAAAAGTACAAAGTTTGATACATTATGACAATTTATTCACAGATATGATTTAACCTTATTATTGTGCTTTTTTATTATTTTTGTTTTCTATTTTTGTCGTTATGATTGTTCATTGTGAGAGACGCAACCATGTTTCATTTACTTGATCTTGTATGTATGTGTGAATAAGTTCTGCAATACACACTCTTCCGATACACATTCAAAATGATTTAGTTTTTCTTCACAAAAAGAGTACATACATTCAGGGGCGTAGTATAAGTAAGCACGAGGCTTTCTTACGAAAATGCTTCAGGTTCACTTTTTGGTCACAGTGTGGACCCGTAGAAGAAGGCGTGCCTAGTAACGCGGTTGTCAGGAAGACAGTGGGGAGAAAATGTGAGCATCTGAATGATTTGTTTACCTTTTGCCTCATATGCCAGCAGAGTTTATTAATCCGTTATTTGTCGATATATATTTCGGCTCTTAAGATCGATATCAGTTTTGTCCAGGTTCATCGTCCTGGATATCCTTCATCCTCTCGGTTGGGTGGAGTATTTTTCTTCACTGTGTTGGGATGTCGACTCCAGGATGGCCGCAGGGCTCAAGACTGCAGTTTTAAGGTGGTCTTTGAGCTTTATTATTTTTAAAATATGCAGTTATAAAAATATGCAGCCAATAAAAGCATAGCATGTGTAAAGAAAAAGTAGTTAACATGCGTGTTAACCTGTTGGGACACTTCATCACAACGTCCCTTAAATGTTCCCACTTCTCATCTTATTATAATCTCTATTGCGAGACAGACACTGTGTATAGTGACATGCATGTTTATGTGTGGTTTAGGTGTCCAAATATTTTTGGAGCCACTGTACTTGCTGTAAAATATTGCTGAAATAATATATCGACACATCTGTGCCCTATGCCACCCTGGGATATAAAAAAAACAACTATTATGATGTGTTATGATGGCTCAGTATTTAAAAAAAGCTAAATCACGCAAATGTTTATCAGGAGAAATTTCTGGACATAAGATGCAGTTTACACAGATGGATCAAAGTCAGTTGGTCACGTATCTGCCGCAGCAGTGATTGGTTCAAAACGTCTCAGCAAGAGTATTTCTGGACAAAGTTCAATTTTAACAGCCAAAGCATTTTTACTTTTAAGTAGAAAAAGAACAATAACGTCATTTTTGAACCTGCACAGATTCCAGGTCCTGCCTACTAGCACCTGAGTCTTTGAAAAGTCAACATCCCACAATTATCAGCATAACAGGAAAAGTGGCCTCCTTAACGAAACAAGATTTTAATATTATATTTTGGCCATATGGAATTGACTGGCAATGAACAAGCAGATAAAGCAGCCAAAGAAGCACTTCTGTTGGAAATGACAGAATATGACATACGTTAAACCCATATTGTATCTCTACATTTATATATGGCAAATAGAATGGAATGTGTGTATATATAACAAACTATATGAGATGAATCCAGTCATAAATCAAGGAATTAAAGTTATTTTAAAATGGACTTGACCAGGTACGCAAGATTTCGAATTGGACATTCAAGACTTAGTCAGTTAAAGGAAAAGAGAAACCGGTTTGTGACTTGTGTATATTAATATTAATATATTAATTGTCAATTTTTTTTTTTTAAAAAAGGTCTCTCCTGGAAGAATTCTTGAATTTTTTTTATTATCACAAATTAAAATGAAAGACAATATATGACATTATTATTGCTATTGTTATTTATATATGTTTTCGTATATTGATTGTTTCTTAAGAAAATGTTTATAATATTATTGTAAATAATGTATTGAAATGATATTTATATAATAATTATTATAACTATAATTTATAAAAATTTATAATGATACTGGTACTGTTAATATTGCCTTGAGTACAGCCATTGTTGCTATTATGGCGTTAAATCATAAATAAATAAATAAATAAATACATTTAAAAATGAATGCATAGTGTCTTAACCAAACTTGACCAAACATATCCAGTTGATGTAATATTATTAAGCAAAACAAAACAAGACCTGTCAGCCCTGCTGCTCTACTGTTCTGATATCAAATTTGAAAGTTAATGTTTCCTTAAAAGTTTCCTTTCTCCAACAGATCCATCAGTGATCATTCTGGAAGAGTGTTCTAGCTGACAGTTGCTATGGGTACAGCATCGTCTCTGGTGAGCCCTGGTGAGGTGATTGAGGATGCGTACGGTGGTGAAGGAGGGGAGGCATGTGAGATACCGGTGGAGGTGAAGCCAAAAGCACGTCTGCTGCGGAGCTCCTTCCGCCGGGGGCCTCGTGTCATCGGCGCCAGCTTCAAATCCACCGGATCGGTGGAACTGGAGTATGCGGCAGAGTATGAGCGCCTCAGGAAAGACTACGAGATCTTCAGGGTCAGCAAGAACAATGAGATCGCCTCCATGCAGAAGAAAGAAGCCAAGCTGGATGAGGAGAACAAGAGGCTCCGTGCTGAGCTGCAGGTTCGAGAGAGAATGAGATAATCTGACCTTTTTGTGTGGGTCAGAAAAATGGTTTAAAAGTCTAGTTTAAAACACGTTCCAAATTCTTCAAAAAGTACTGTTTCTATTCATTTTTCTAATCATTCACGTTTCTGTTCGTCTTTTATATGGCTTTGCAAAAATTTGATACCATCAAGAAAAGTTTGCTTAAAAATGTAACTGTAGAGTAAAAAGTAATAACATTTCCCTCACACTATGCATGTGAGTGTACACAGCTTAATATGTCATCTCAAAACTGTTTATACGCTTTATATAAGATATATTTTTCAATGAAATTTATATACAAAAAATAATAAATACAATAAATAAATTGATTTACTAGAATGCTGCTAAATTAGATTTACTATTTATATGTTTCTGTTTGAGTAAAATGAACATTTTTGTTTTATTCTATAAACTACTGACATTTCTTCAAATTTCAAGAAAAAACATGCAGAAAATGACAACTGGTCAAACTAACAAAAGAGATGTCGTGTTTCAGACCTCGAACAAGTTTATATTCGTTCATTTTTAAACAACAAAATATTTAATAAATTATAAATATAATTAAAAAAATATATATATACATTTTTTGTAACTCAGAAGAGTTATGAAATCAATATTTGGTGGAGTAAGCTCCGCCAATACATTGATTTTAGGTGACTTTATGCCACTCCTACGTGATTAACTATTGACCTAGCCTATCGCAAACGCTATTTCAGACTATTTGAATGTTGAGCAAGCAATCTCATTGGCTGCAGGTTCAGCAGAGGCCGATCAGCTTGTGTCATGTGGCTATGATGTGAATGCTTGATGTGATGTGTTCAGAGTTGCCAAGTCCGCTTATAATACGTGACTTTGGGCTTCTTCTTTTTGCGTAAAAAAAATCATGGGTCACGGGTTGCTTTTTTGGGGTTCATTTTAAAAAATATGGTTGCTTGTTTGGAAAATCTGACAAGGAACTTAGTTTCTTTACTTTATGGTCGCCGTTTTCTCCAAAATATTGATTAACACTGTTTGCTCACAGCTAATAGCCAATGAGTGCAAATATAATTCATCCTCACACATCCCACCCCCACGTCATTGGAGACAAATCGCTTTCAACGCGCAAGAATGTGACATTATAAATCCAAGCAATGATAGTTTGTAGACGTAAATAGATATATCTATATTTTCATAAAGAATTCGACCAACAGAGATATAATATAATTTTTATTTAATGTATTTACTAACAGTAAATAATAATTTTGGGTTTGTTTTTGAAGCTGCTGTAGCTTATTTGTCTTGCAAGGGTTGGCAACACTGGCTGTGTTCCAAATTATTTTGCAAGGGACATAACAGTTGGATTTTAGATTTTAGTTATTCATGTTATTTTTAGCTCTCCTCCTGAGCTCCTGCCTCAAGTGGAGGAGTTCAAGTATCTTGGGGTTTTGTTCACGAGTGAGGGAAGGAAGGAGCGTGAGGTTGACAGACTTCTTCGTGGTGAAGAAGGAGCTGAGCTGCAAGGCGACACTCTCGATTTACCGGTCAATCTACGTTCCTACTCTCACCTATGGTCATGAGCTTTGGGTCATGACCGAAAGAATGAGATCGGCCGAAATGAGCTTTCTCCGCAGGGTTGCAGGGCGCTCCCTTAGAGATAGGGTGAGGAGCTCGGTCACTCGGGAGGAGCTCAAAGTAGATCCGTTGCTCCTTCACATCGAGAGGAGTCAGCCGAGGTGGCTCGGGCATCTGTTTCGGATGCCTCCTGGACGCCTCCCTAGGGAGGTGTTCCGGGCATGTCCCACCGGGAGAAGGCCCGGGGAAGACCTAGGACACGCTGGAGAGACTATGTCTCTCGGCTGGCCTGGGAACGCCTCGGTGTCCCCCCGGAAGAGCTGGAGGAAGTGTCTGGGGAGTGGGAAGTCTGGGAATCTCTGACCCGGCCCCGGATAAGCGGTAGAAAATGGATGGATGGATGGATGTTATTTTTATATTTTTTCTCAGCAGACAGGTTTAAGTAGTTTGCCAGGTCTTCTTAGGTAAATTGAAAACCTACTTAAAGAGGTTATGCCGTATAATTAAGCGCATCACAGTTCTCATAATATGGGGAGCAAGAAAGATGTTTCTGAAGATGAAATGCATGAAATTGTGAAATGTCTTGCAAAAGACATGAAAGCGACGAATTTGTTGCAAACATTGAATAGAGATTAACAAGCTTAAAAGACTTCAACTTAAAATAGAGATTAAAAAAGCATTTGTGAGTGATTTAGATCACAGAAGAACTCGGTCAGATAAAGTTAAACTAAGTTTCTGTCAAACAATTGAATTCAGTTGTACAAATTGTATTAAAAGGGGATAAAAAAGTCACTGTTCAGCAGCAAACAGGTATGTGAAGCTGCTGGTTGACTCTGGAGTCTCAAGTTGTGCAAGTTGTGCATAAAGGTGCGTTTCAGCCACCCCTAATCAAAGCTCACGAATAGAAATACATGTCTCATTTTTAAATATTTGTATTCACTGACAAATCTGTGCTGCAATGGATGGTCCAGATGGATGGAGTTCTGGACGGTTTTGTGAATGGCCACCCCCTTCCAACAAGACTGTGACGTCAGCTGGTGGGCTATGATTTGTGCTGGAACATTGAGAAGAGAGATGGAAGGTCCAGAGACTTCTGCAAAATATGTGGAGTTTATAACTTGCCATTAAATGCTGTGGTATAAAAAGAAGGACAAGCACTATCCCACGCTGCAAAAACAATGTATTTCTACACCAACGTTTCTCTCTGTGATCTTTGGTAAGGAGTGGCTGACATGTCACTTTATGCACAACTGCTAGCCTGCATGAAGAGGTTGTTGAGAATTTGGCAAAGTATTAGTTGTTTTCATGTCTTTAGCAAGAAGTTTCATCATTTCATGCCTTTTATTTTCAGTAAGAGCTTTCTTCCTCCCCATGTTTCATGAGAACTGTGACGTGCTTAATAATGTGGAACAAGCTCTTTAAATAGGTTTCCCAATTACCAAAGAAGACGTGAAAAGCTATTTAAACCTATCTGAGATTGATATCTAAAAAGATATGAGAAATAAATAAACACTTTCTTTGAATAACTGAATGTTTATTGAACTGAAATCCTACTGATGTTACTTCCCTAATAATTTGAAACACAGACATGTCATTATACATGACATTATAACCTGATCTAACCTCAAATTCATCATAAAAATGTCAAATTATCTGACCTTGCAGTTATGAAAATTTCTTTGATTTTCTTTCAGGTTTTATTTTTTTTATGCATATTTCTGCAGATTGGTTGCACCACATGACTTTTGAAAAGTTTTTCAAATGAGCAGTGAAGCAGTTTTGTTGTTTTTTTCCTAATGAATAAGTAAAATAGATTATGCCAAAATCACACTTTTTTCAAGACTTGAATTCTTTTTATAATGTATTTTCCCTTCATTTTGGTATCATTTTCTGGGTGGCAGGCTCTTCAGAAGACATACCAGAAGATTCTTCGAGAGAAGGAAAGTGCCCTGGAGGCAAAGTATCAAGCCATGGAGAGAGCTGCCACCTTTGAGCATGACAGAGACAAGGTCAAACGTCAGTTTAAGGTGTGAATCTTACTCTCCTCTCTGTCTCACACAGGAACATTAACAACTGAATGAATCAAAATTCTTACCTTGTAAAGTTCTCCCCTAGCCCCCTCTACTTACCTATGTTTTTAGGGTATCTTATCTCTTATAGCCTGTAGCTATTCTAGTGTCAGTGTATTCTTTCCTCACCTACGTGTTTCCTTCATCTCTATTTCTGCCGTGAATCACCTGGCAGATATTTCGGGAGACTAAAGAAAAGGAAATTCAGGATTTGCTGCGGGCAAAACGAGATCTGGAGTCAAAACTTCAA